>LPNX010625906.1:536681-631177 GCA_001517045.1 Pseudotsuga menziesii | reverse complement strand
CTGACCTCTACTAGGAGAGTCTAATAACCCTAGTGCCCCGGAACTGCGGGGACTTTAACCCTTAGACAATCGGAGGGTTACCCACAATGACTTGACATGATTTGTTTACATTATTGATTCTCCTGATCGAAACATCGGGGCATGACATAACATGATAACATCCCGGAATAAACATCGGGTTACAATAGATAAGAAATACAAGTGAATACATTCCGAAGTTACAATTACATCAACAAACCCAAGTGCTTCCTTTGATTTTATTTGCTCCAGAAATAAGAAGTCATTTAGGTAAGCCACAATTTGAATTTATTTGGACAAAAGCCAAAAACAACTTTTTGGAATTTAACCTAAATTTTCAATGATGAATAACACTTTTAGTAGTGTTTTGCATATCCTTGTGAGTAGGACATATTTTAATAGAGAAACATAGATATAGAGAACATTTACCACTATCATAAGGAATCCTTAAGACTTGCTAGAAGAGGATTACAAAAGAAGTGGTTTTGGCACTTGATATGTTTTAATCATTTGACATTGAATATATATATATATATATATATATATATATATATATATTAATAGGATACCTTTTAATCAATTGACATTGAATATGTTTTTTTTAGTTTTTTTAAGGATTTTTTTGTTCTTTCCTTTCGAACAGCATGTCTAATATACGTTCATTCTCCTCAACAAAGGAACATGAACCTACCAAAAATAGAGGTGTGGCTTAAGAAAGGCACTTTCTCTACAACAAGAGATTTTGGTTCAATTCCTAGTAACTTTGGTAATAATTTATTTGTTTAATAAATCAAATTTGTTAGGTGGTTGTGGTTTTTAAGGCTATGAAGTATTTGAACCTGGATCTGATACCAAATGCAACAACCCATCTCGATAACATATTTTAACCTTAATTAAATACAAATTTCTTGAGATAAATTTTGCAAAGAAACTAGTCTATAAGTGTATATTCATCGAGAAACTCCTTGCAACATTTGAGGGTTTAAACCTTGGCTAGCACATGCACCATGCTAGGGTTCTATGTGAGTGCACCTAGGCATATAGCGGTAGCGGAAAAAGAAACAACCTTGTGTCACGCGAGTACGATCCCCGCCCAAGTTTTTGATTCCTATAGTGAAAAAGTGTATATTCATCAATAAAATAATATCAACTAACTAGCAGAAATTGATATTGTAATTCAAGGAGAAGAATCTCTACTTACTTGATCGATAACCAACTTAATCTATTTTGCATGTAGAACTTGTCCTCCTTTAGTCACCAACTCCTCTATTCGCCACTATAGTTGGGGAGACAACTCTCCACCCAACCAACCCCTAGCCAAAGCTAAGGCCCTCGAGCCCTCAACAATTAACACTAAGCCATACCCAAGTGAGACTTTAAATCCTTTTTTCTGTCAACCTCTGTTAAACAATATCCACCTCTTTATCCCTCCTTCATTACAGGTGCACAAACAACAAAATAACAACACAAGAAGCAACGAACCCCAAAACAATTAGCAAGACTAGAGCCCCTTGCCTCCTCTTTATTACTTTAATTCCATACTTTATTCAAATTTTTAATTTTACATGGATGAAACACTTGTCACTTATGCACCTAAATAAAATTACAAGTGCACATTTTCTTTTTTCTTTTTATATATTACTTGACCTTTTTACTACTACTATATACTATTATAGTTATACTAATGTCTATAGTTGTGGTGTTACAACATGAGGTATGTCTTTTTGAACCAAAATAATGAGAGACTGCTTTTAGTTTGGTAAGGAAAGTTAATGGTAAACATATTTCTACTAGAAGCATTTCCACTAACACCTATAGAGAGGGAAATGTCACCTCCAAATCCTTACTCAACCTACAAGGTTGATGCCTCTACAAGTGCAGGAAATAAAAGAAAAGGGACTAAGCTTCAATTGTGACATCAAGTATATTAGGGGGGATAAGTGCAGCGAGAAGAAATTATTCTACATAGATTGTGAAGAGGAAAGAGATCCAGAGTTGGAATAGTTTCAAGAGGTAGAACTAGAAGATACTACTCCAACCATATCTTTCTATGCATTGGTTGGCATTAACACTCCCCACACTCTCAAGATAGAATGGTTTATAAAAAAGAAAACGGTAATAGCGCTGATTGATTCTAGTAGTACCCAAAACTTCATTAATTGCAAACTATAGAGACTTCTCAATATGTTTATATATCCAACACTAAGTTTCAAATAATGATTGAAAATGGAGGTACCATAAAATATTCAGGAAAGTGCCATAGTATTAAACTTACTACGAGGGAGTATTTATTGGATAGTCTAATGATTGCAATCCAAATGGGTGGTGCCAATGTTGTTTTAGGGGTCTAATGCTTACAATCATTAGTATTACTAACTCTTAATTTTAAGGAACTTTTCATGAGATTCTCCTCATAAGGAAAGATAAAATAACTTAGTGGTATTTAAAGGAAAACCTCTAAAGTGATAAGTTCTAACAACAAGACATAATTGCTAAAAAAGCGACATCATGGCATAGTTTCACTATTTTTTTCACTAAATTTTTAAACATATATACCCTCTATTCTAGTGGATCTCTGAAGAGTTATTGATAATCATTGCAAGGTATTTTGAGAGGTGTCTAAATGTATTCCACCAGATTGAGATCATGACCATGTTATTCTCTTTCAACTAGTAAGTGCACCACCTAACATCAAACCTTATACGTATCCATATTAAAAAAAGAGTGAGATTGAGAACATGGTTCAATAAATATTATATGTTGGCATCATTAAACCTAGCCAAAATGCTTCCTTTGCAGCAACTTTCGTGGTTCATTAAAAGGAGGGTGCATGGCATATGTGTTAATATTATAGAGAGCTCAACAAGATTATCATTGATGAATTAGTAAATAAATTATATGGAGAAATTTTATTTACCAATTTTTATATTTATTCTAGATATCATCAAATTAGAATGAGGCAATAAGACATTATGAAAATATCCTTTAAAACACATGAAGGTCATTAATAATTTTTATTGATGTTGTTTGGACTTATCAATGCACCCTACACATTTCAAAACTTGATGAATTATATTTTTAAACCCTTCCCAAGTAAATTTGTGTTAGTATTTTTTATGATATACTATTCTACAACAAATCTTTGAAAGAGCATGTAAACCATGTTAACATGGTCTTACAACTATTGGAGGAGCAACAATTATATGTCAATCATTTTAAGTGTGCCTTCAGGGTTCGGGAAGTGGAATATTTGGGTCATATTGCATCTCATGAAGGCATCAATGTGGACCCTAACAAATTAAAGCTGTACTGGAATGCCCAATTCCTAAAATCTTTAATAATCATAAAGAATTATTAGGATTCATAGGCTATTACTACAAGTTCGTCAATAATTACGGTAAAAAAACAACCAAAGTGTTATTGAAAAATGATTCATTTTATTGGACTCAATAAGCAACCAAAGTGTTTGAAAAACTCAAAGAGGTTGCGTACAACTATTGTATTAGCCACGCCCAACTTCACAATGCTGACTTGGCATGGCGAATGGATGTAGACGTCCTAGTGTCTTGATTGTCTCGACTGTCTCCCTTATTTTATGGGTATTCATGCATATCATGTTTCAATACAACATGCATAACAACACGTGAAGTGATTTAATACTTATAACATACAAATATTCTAGTCACTTTTAGCGGTGAACATTTTAACTGCAATGATATATCATTCACTACACTCCCACTGCTAGCACAAACAAGCAATCATAGAATGAAATCAAGTACTTTTGTATGATTCATGTCACTCCTTTCATTTCTTCATAATATCTCAAGTGCATTGAAGACATTTTGCTTCTTTGCTCAATAGTCTCTCAGGAAACCCTTCCGTGACATTTGGTTCCATGAATAACTGTTGGTATTCATGCACAACTGGGAGTATTCATGGATAACTGGGAGTATTCATGTCTTGATTGTCTTGATTAAATAACCATGAGTATTTATGCATATAATATTTCACTACACCATGCACAACAACCCATAAAATTCATAATTATATTATACTATTAATTTAATCACATTTTAGCAATCAACATTTAAATGCAATGATATATCATTCACTACACTTTCATTGCTAGCACAAACAAACAATCATGTAATGCAATCAAATGTGTGTGCACGATTCACACCACTCCTTTCATTACTTGATAATCCCTCAGGTGTGCTGGAATGGCTTCCCCTTCTCTATTCAATAGTCCCTTAGGAATCCCCTCCATGACATTTGGTTACATGAATGCATTACCAACACAAGCATGCTTCATCAAAGAATACCATAATGTCAACCCATGAGATTTACCATGACAAGTTGGAAGGATCAACTAACACCTCTTCACATCACCCAATCACATCCTCTACACATTCCTCTTCAACCCAAATACAACATCGATAGTATACCCCTTAACTACTAAAAGTTCTATTGTGTTTACTAGAAGTCCTTTCCTTTCTTTGCTCAACGGTCCCTCCTTCCCTCTTTATTATTCTTAGTGTTGAAAAAATAGTTTTAATTCCAAATACCAACACAATAAGAGAGACCATGGGATACTCATGTAACAATATACAGTCTTTTCAATTCCAAAAACAACATGGTCTTACATAAGGAATTTGAATTCATAACATGAGTGTAAATTATCATTCACTTTGGTTATTGCCTCTTAACCAACTTAATCATGACATATTATCATATGAATACATTAAAATATTTTGAACAATCTTTACATATCCAAGGATTCATGCTTTTACCTTACCCTTACTTGGGTATTAGTCACACGAGTGCACTCAAAAGTAATCATAAACATATTAATTAAGATATCAAAGCACGATTGAAGGAATTATTGCCCAATTCCCTTCAACGCACATGGAATATAGGCATAAAAAAATTATACATGTATGGTTACCACCAACATTTCTAATGTTACCTAACCAACTAGTTCATCTTAGGAACTGATCATGTGATCCCTTCATCAATCCCTTTACAAGTATTCTTTTTTCATTACCCTTTTTCATGCGGTTGATTGTTAAAGGAAAGTGCATTGTCAATATCTTCAACCATCCTTGATTATACAACAAATAAACAACCAAATTATACAACATGCCATACTTATTGATTATGTAACAACATACCATTATTAGTCGATATGCAATTCCACATATATGATCAAACATATATACATGCAATTCTACCACATGTTATCCCTCGATATGCATTGTAATTATTTTAGTATATTGCATTTCAACATCATTACTATGGTTTACTCATTTATACATAATATATTTCTTCATATAAGAAATATAAACAATACAACGAGAGAATAATTTAAGGAATTCTCCCTTTCAATTCCTCAAAATAGCTTAGAAATCCTTATCATAGTTGGTCTACTCAATGGACTCACTGACATTCACACAACATATCATAATTGTAATATCCTCACCCAAGCAACAATGCTTAACAATGCTTAATTTGTTCACATAAAACTATAGTTATTACTTCAAATGCATACGACTCTACTCTACAACCAAAATAGAGTTGAGGGTGAGAGAACTATTCTTATTTCCATATATGTTTTGATGGTTATATGAATCATTTACTACTACAAACAATTATTGGCATCTTGTATCTCTCTTGGTTCCTTATCCAACTATGTAACTTTCTCTTCATTCTTTGAAGAGTTCTAAGCCAAGTTCCAGTCTGTCTGTTACTCTTCCTCACAAGTTTCTCACAATGGGTGCCTCATTCTCTTAATGGAAACCCCCAAGTGTATTGAAGTCCATCATTTACCTTACCTAGTGTCAAAATTCTTCCATATTTCCTTTGATTATCAACATCTTACTCTTGACATACTTTGTCATTTACTTTTCTGCCGATATCAACTCCAATTCTGTAACATAAACTTTGATAGCAATTCATAACATATTTATCTCACTGTATAGCACATTCGAGGAGGAGGGGAAATTTTTTTTATTATATTTTCCTTGTAATTTAACCATTTCAAGCTCCCTCCCCCCGCCTTCTCTACTAAACAATCTCTTAGGTGATCCATTTATCCAAGGATTAATCATTATTCAAGGCTCATCAAACATGATTAAAGTTTGTTACCTTGGCTCATTCTAAAGAGACGTTCATATCCATCACCCCACCTTTTGATTACCCCACTGAGCTTAATTGAAATATGAACACAAGCAAATTATCAATCCTCTTTTCAATAACCCATTAGGCCTATTAAAAAGTCCTCGTTGGGCCTTTCTTTGAAGTAATTCGATTGTATACATTTGAGCACATGATACACATAGTCCATTGAACTTAATTTAAATATGTCCCCCATTTTGAACAGTCTCCTCCATTGCAAATACATTGATCTCTTTCAAAATATGGCCACTTGTCACTTTTGAAAGATCCTCTTAGCAAGGGGCTTAATGAAATATTAGGCCTCTTTGAAAAGACATCTTTTGAAAGGCCTTGACATACCATTTAACCTATTCAAAAGAACCTCTTTTGCAAGGCCCTCATGAATTATTGTTCCTCTTTGAAAGAACATCTTTCAAAAGGATTTGATGAACTATTGATCCTCTTTGAATGATCAATTCTCAAGAATTGAAATTCCATTGTACCAAAATGCAATATGGCCCATCAACCATAATCTGAAAAACAACCTTCAAATTTCCCTAATAGGCCATTAGGCTAAATTTGAAGAAACAAACATTCGAATGCCTCGATAGGCCACTGGGACGTTCTAAAAGATGCCATCAAGCTTATTTTGAAGATGTACCCAATAGGCCATTGGGTTTTTTTAAATAACTACCCAATAGACCATTCATCCCTTTTGAAATGTAACCATCAATGACTTTAAAAAGAACTACGATAAGCCATTGGGCTACTTTCACAAGAACTGCCCGATAGGCCATTGGGCCACTTCCAAAGTTCTTACCGACTCCAAAAAAAAGTTATGTAGTAAACATATTTATGTTTATTATAGATTGATAGAATATACTTATGAATATATATAAGGATATATTGAGCAACAAATTATTGATAAGAAAAATAAGATGATTTGTTAAAATGAGCCTCCTTATGGTATTCTTATATTTTTTGAGTAGTCACAAATAGAAGGAGTGTGTGACCTTTAAAATTTTATTAGCCTAGTTTATCATTATTGCTATTCTTTAGTTATTTTTTATTTATTTTTATAGTTCCAACCCACTAAGGAATTCTTTGACCAAAAATCATAGTAAATAGGATTCTCTCTGGCTGAACATGTTTCTATGGAGGTGTCATCTTTGTATTTGTCTAGTTTTAGAGGCTTGAATTTGTCCTTTTTTAAAGAGTTGGCCTAGGTTCCTTATATTTTTTTCATCACATATTTAAGTATGACTTGGTTGTTTAATTAAAAACCTTTATCCTTATTGGAAACATATTCTTCTTGCTTTCATTGTTGTATGTTCCTCTTTGGAGTGGAACCTTCAACACCATGTATTTATAATGTTGAACTGTTCTTCAAGGATTGTGATATAAGTTCCCAATTGCATCAACCATTCCAAACCTAGCATCATATACAACTCATCAATTGGAATAATATAAAATCCTACTTGTAGTTCCAATTCTTGTATATGAACCAAGGATTTATAACATCTTCCTACTCTGAAATTTTTTCCATTAATGGCCATAACTGTGAGGTCTTTGGTGGGGTACAGGAAATGGTTTAGTTGTTTACCTACATTGATGTCTATACAGTTATGGGTACTTCTAAAATCTACAAGTATCATTACATATATATTTTTGACAATTCCTTTAAGCTTTAGTGTCTTAGGTTGTGATTTCCTTTTTGTGGTTATAGGTGGAATTGGAAATTCTCTTTCTACTTTTTTTTGAACATGGGTCTCATCACAGTTCCTAAGCTGAGGTAAAACAAAAAATTTAGGCAATTGTTTTATTTGGTACAGGCCAAACAACCACTTCAAAGCTACTGTTTTAAATACATCAAAGTGTCTCGACTCCATATTAGTGCCATAACATTTTAATAATACTCAAAACTAGATAGTTTGAAGGCTTATAGCCACACCAGTATACACAAGGAAATTTGATTTGGGTATGGCCCATGCATCTAGCTTTGAATGTAGCATATAATGCATATCATAAACTCAATGTAGAAGGAAATTCAAGCCAAATAAACTTTTGATGCAACAATCAAATATTCATGAATTCCATTACCCAATTATTTTATAATGCCACGTCTTAAAAATAATGAATTGTAATACCTCCAGTTTTGAATTGGAATGTATTTAATCAAAATGATGTAAATGGTGTAATTATGCTATTATTGTTGAGAGTACAACTTCGGGAGTCATTCCCATGAGACTTGTGTTGTAACAAGTCCAAAATCTATGTCGTATTAGGTTCACATCCTCTCCATGGAACTTGTGTCATATTAAGCTCACTAACTTATGTTGTATTAAGTTAAAGATATTATGTTGTATTAAGCTAGGACCTTTTCCTATTCAGGAGAGATGCTTGTAATGGGATCCTATGTCGTATCAAGATCATGGCCTTATGTTGTATTAAGGTCAAATACGTTTGTTGTATCAAGTCTAGAATTGTGTCATATCAAGTCAAATGATTCTCATAGACGATACCCTATGAGATGGTTCTCCATAACTAGATATGGTCTTGTGTTGTATCAAGACCACATGAATTATGTTGTATTAAGTCTCAAGGACATACTATGTGATGAATGGCTAGTCATGGTCACTAGGTGCTACAAATATCCTTTAGGGATTATCCACCCCTAGAGTTATTTACTTTAGCATATGACTATATGACCCGAGGTAATACATATGATCATAGGTTCAGAACAATTCTTATGAATATGATATGATATAGATGATTAATTATTGAAACATATATCGACCATACAAAGATAATTAATATGAGCACAAAGATAGAGAGAAAATTCAAATTTCCGATATATGCCTCAAAGTGTAATTGAATTAATAAGACATCAGTTGAGTCTTAGTTGTGATAAACAAAGTTCAGTTAATTAAGGAATCAACTCCTTAATTTATGCAAAGTGGTTGTTGAAGATGACATTGATGGAGAAGCACTTGTTACATTTAGTTCTATTCAGTTACATTCAGTTCTATTCAGTTATATTCAGTTCTATTCAGTTCTAGTTAGTTACATTCAGTTTAGTTCAGTTACATTCAGTTACAAGCAGTTCCATTTAGGTCAATTCAGTTCAATAAGTTAACAACTCAGTTAGAGGCAATTAAACTTAGTGAATTAATGTAGGGCACATAGCTTCATTGTAGGAGATAATTATGAAGTGCCAACTTGGCACCAATTCTATGGGGGCACATGATTGAAGATGAGACAATGTTCACAATGTTAACAAGTTATTGAGTCATGCAACCATTTGCTACATGCATTGCATGACTGATTTATAGCTTGTTATTAAAGTGCTATGCACTTGGAAAGACTAGTACAATGTTCCATTTGAACTCTCCTCTCTATTGATCTTTGATAAAGAAATCTACTATTGTGTTGCAATCATTCTTTGTTGATTATCAATGATACTATAAGATTGTTTAATGCGTATTTTATCCTTCGGATCATTGGAGGGTTTTCACAGGGTACGTCATGTGTCCTATGGTTTGATTTATTTGTGTCATTGGATTATTAATGAGATCTATCTGCACTGTAATTGTGGATTAAAGTTTTAAAGTTCAAGAATATTTATTTATTTCTAAAAAGATAACATGGTATCAGAGCAAGGACATGAAGGAGCTTAGTTTTTCCCACGCAAGCTAAATCCTATTGAGAGTGCAACTTTGGGATTCATTCCCATGAGACTTGTGTTGTATCAAGTCTAGAATCTATATCGTATTAGGTTCATCTTCTCCATAGAACTTAATTCGTATTAAGTTCAATAAATTATGTTGTATTAAGTTCACTAAATTATGTTGTATTAAGTTAAAGAGATTATGTTGTATTATGTTACGACCTTGTCCTATTCAGGAGAGATGCTTGTACTAGGATCTTATGTCGTATTAAGATCATGACCTTATGTTATATTAAGGTTGGAGACTTGTGTTGTATGAAGTATGGACTTATGTCTTATCAACTCAAATGATTGTCATAGATGATACCCTATGATATGGTTCTCCTTAACTAGATATGGTCTTGTGTTGTATCAAGACCAAATGACTTATGTTGTATCAAGTCTCGAGAATATACTATGTGATGTATGTCTAGTCATGGTCATGGTCTCCTTTAGTATTAGCTACCCCTAGAGTGACTTACTTTAGCATATGCGTATATGACCTGGGGTAATACATATGATCATGGGTTTAGAACAATTCTTATGAGTATGCTATGATATAAATGATTAATTAATAAAACACATATGGACCATGCAGAGATAATTAATATGAGCACGAAGATAAAGAGAGAATTTGAATTTACCATGTATTCCTCCAAGTGAACTCGAATTAATAAGACACTAACTGAGTCTTAGTTATGATAAAACAACTTTCAGTTAATTAAGGAATCAACTCCTTAATTTATGCAAAGTGGTTGTTGAATATGACACCGATGAAGAAGCACTAGTTCTGTTCAGTTACATTTAGTTCAATTCAGTTCCATTTAGTTACATTTAGTTGTGTTCAGTTACATTCACTTCCAATCAGTTACATGCAGTTCCATTCTATTCAGTTCAGTTCAATCAATTAACAACTTAGTTAGAGGCAATTAACACTAGTGGATTAATGGAGGGCGCATATGTTTAGTGTGGGAGATAATTATGAGGTGACAACTTGGCACCAAGTCAAGAAATGTGCATTATGTTACGTGTGAGGTGTACACACAGTTGATAGTTCCCCCTAGTCATGCAACCATTTTCTACAGTCATTGTATGATTGATTTCTAACTTCTTATTAAAGTGCTATGTACTTGGAAAGACTAGTACAATGTTCCATTTGATGTCTACTCTCTCATGCTCTCTGATCAAGCAATCTGCTATTGTGTTGTAATAATTCTCTATCGATTATAAATCATACTCTAAGATTGTTTTCTAGGTTTTTTATCCTCCGAATCAGTGGAGGGTTTTCTTGGGGTACACCATGTGTTCTATGGTTTGATTTATTTATGTGTTTGGATTATTGATGAGATCTATCTACACTGTGATTGTGGATTAAAGTTTTAAAGTTTAATTATTCTTCATATTGCTCAAACAATAACATGGTATCAAAGCAAGGGCATGAAGGAGATTAGTTTTCCCCATGCAAACCAAATCCTACGTGATCTTGAGGAGTTGATCAAAATCTTGGATCCATGGCATCGATCTCCATCCAACAAAAATACCAAATTGAAGGTGGTTCCAATTTCAACACATGAAAGACAAGGGTGCTAATAATTCTTGAGGAGCATGATATAGATAACTATGTGACCTCAGTGAGTGAGGAGTCTATCCAATGCAGGGCGAATTAAAGTGCAAGTCAATATGCATCATTTCTATCACCGTTCAAGAGATAAATTTCGTGGAGACGGTCTGATCAATCTGTGAGGAATCAAATAAAACGGTTGAGAAACCACTTCCCAAATGGGGTGATTAAATTAGAGTCAAGCATATTTCAAAAATTATTAACTATTTGAAAGATGCAATCAGGTCTTTGAAGATGAAATTATCAAAAAATGTGTTATAGTCATTTTCTCAAAGTGGACGAATTGATGGAACAACCTAAGGATCTGTCGTTTGGATATTATCATTATTCAATGGATCTTATGTATAATGAGAGTCTCATAGAGTTGAGATCTCATCCTAAGAAGAGGATGATCATTGGAAGAATTTTTTCTTGAAGAAGAGCTTTCGGTCTGGGTTGCATGGGACATAGTTTCTCCATGCAAATCTTTTCTACCTCTTGCATGCACTCAAATTTGCAAAGAGATCAAGACCAAGGGACTCAAGTAATATACGAAGAAGCAGAGAGCAAGAGGGAGCATGTAAAACGATAAAAGATAAGTACTTTCATTTTTTTATTATATTTTATTTAGATCTATATGCTTTTGAATGTTTTCATTACAGTCATATAGAGATTCGTGTTCCTGAGATTAGGAATTGTGAGCATATATGTTGATTGTCTTTTCTTTATTTGAAAATAAACAAAATTCATAAGATATGAATATAGTGTTGCATGATTGTTTCATAAGATATGAATAATGAATGATTTTTTCATAAGATATGAATAATGCATGATTGTTTCATAAGATATGAACATATAGTTGCATGATTGTTTCATAAGATATGAACATAGATTTGCATGATTGTTTCATAAGATATGAATATAAATCATGCATGATTGTTTCATAAGATATGAACATAGAGCTGCACAATTGTTTCATAAGATATGAATACAGAGCTGCATGATTGATTCATGAGATATGAATGTTATGATTGTTCATAAAGATATGAATATAGAGTTGCATGATTATTCATGAATGTTGGGTTGCATGATTATTTGATTATCATATGATTTTATAAAATCATAATTTTCTTTATTACAATTTGTATTCATGTGATTAGGAATAATGTTATGGTATAAACATGATTAAAAGAATATGTTAAATAGGAATAATCATGTTAAGAAGTATAAGGGTTTGCATAAATATTCATCAGATCTAAATACAAGACTGATATAGAACTACAAAACATTACATGAAATATGAATGGATTTAATGTGTACATAACTATATGGAACACTGATTAAAATTCATGAGATATGGTTATACTGAAACATTGGTTAAAATGTTTTTCATATCAGTGTCTGTTGTTTGTCATTTTATTGAAATGACTCGATTATGCAAGATTGCTAATAATTTGATTGAATTTGGATTGTAGGGAAAAAAACAATATGCTATGAATGACATGTATTGAATGAGTGTGACGTCCCCTCCTGCCTTGGAGAGGAAAGAGACACCATCTACCTTTGATATACCATAATGTAATGTACCCGACATTCTGATACTTCTGTGATATACCACGATGTCCATGTACCTAGTGCCCATACACTATATGGGGAATAATTTAAAACTTCGCTTTAACTCAGTCATGGGTCATTGTTGTAATCTCACAGATCACATAAGGTTACCAATAATACATACTAAAACATAACCATAAATAAGAGACAAGAGACAAGAACAGATAGGAAAACATATTATATAATGTAGTGAGTTCATACAAGGCACAGAACTGAACTGAGTTCTTGCTTGGCTCAACAGCCTAATATATATCAGTTGCAAACAGTTATCTCACAGATCACATAAGGTTACCAATAATACATACTAAAACATAACCATAAATAAGAGACAAGAGACAAAAACAGATAGGAAAATAGATTATATTAATGTAGTGAGTTCATACAAGGCACAGAACTTAACTGAGTTCTTGCTTGGATCAACAGCCTAATATATACCAGTTACAAACAGTTACAAAAAATAACTACCTATCGGTTCGGTGAACCGACACGACTGTTAGTTAAGTCGACTAATCTTTTAGTTTAGTCGGCCGACCAACTTAGTCGGCCCATCGACTTAGTCAGCTGACTAAGTCGGTCTTTGTTCAAGTCGACTTATGTTGACTTGCTCCTTCTACATCTCCCCCACGAACAAAACATTTCTTCGTCCCGAAGAAACAGGGAGGTACAAAAAATGAACTCTTGTGGATGCAGTCAGACTTGCTCATGTTGGGGGCTGTGTAGCCGGATGGTCGGTCTCCTTTGGACACAGACTTCGACGATAGCTGGAGTTGTGATGGCCAGATGATGCTGAAAGTCGGTCCAACTCTGTAATGCCTTTTGGATATCGATCGTTAAGGTTGTAAGATTTGAAAGGATCGACATATTTTCAGACATGGGCATTTCTGCGATGTTTTCCATGTTGGGACCCAACAGTTGGTTTTGCTCTTCTGCAGTAGTGATGAGTCGTTTCATCTGTGGACAGATGTGGTCGACTCTCTCTAGATTGGGAAGGGCCTGTTGAACCCACTGATGTGCCTCTCGTTCTAGCTTCTGCAGTTTGTTAGTCTCCATCACAATTTGTTCTTCAATGGTCTGCCTCAGTTTTGCCTCTGTCGACTTCCGACTCTCCAGAGCCTGAATGCCCTGCCTTGCCTGCCTGGTCTGCTGATAGACTTTCCCGTAGTGATTAGGCCAGTCTCGTAATACTTCCTCGGTGACCACTGATTCTTCCATATGATCCTGGAGAACTTTGTAAGCTTCCGAGAATGCAGTGTGTTGGGCCAGGAGTAGTCGAATAGTCTCCTCCTTTTGTCCTTCTTTAGTCTCGTGCAGTCGGGTCTGGACGGTCGATACCATTGTCTCGAAGAGCTGATATGCTCTTTCAAGTGGTTGATCTGTGTCGACGTCTATATGGCCTGGTATCACGGTCTGGACTAGAGCTCTACATCGGCCAAGAAAATTGACTTGCATTTCTGCGATGTTTTCCATGTTGGGACCCAACAGTTGGTTTTGCTCTTCTGCAGCAGTGATGAGTCGTTTCATCTGTGGACAGATGTGGTCAACTCTCTCTAGATTGGGAAGGGCCCGTTGAACCCACTGATGTGCCTCTCGTTCTAGCTTCTTCAGTTTGTTAGTCTCCATCACAATTTGTTCTTCAATGGTCTGCCTCAGTTCTGCCTCTGTCGACTTCCGACTCTCCAGAGCCTGAATGCCCTACCTTGCCTGCCTGGTCTACTGATAGACTTTCCCGTAGTGATTAGGCCAGTCTCATAATACTTCCTCGGTGACCACTGATTCTTCCATATGATCCTGGAGAACTTTGTAAGCTTCCGAGAATGCAGTGTTTTGGGCCAGGAGTAGTCGAACAGTATCCTCCTTTTGTCCTTTTTTAGTCTCGTGCAGTCGGGTCTGGACGGTCGATACCATTGTATCGAAGAGCTGATATGCTCTTTCAAGTGGTCGATCTATGTCGATGTCTATATGGCCTGGTATCATAGTCTGGACTAGAGCTCTGCATCGGCCGAGAAACTCGACTTCTTCTGCATTTTTGGCGATCAGCTCTTTAGTTCTCCGATCTGTTCTTTTCTTGGACTCTTTGGCCACTATTTTCAGGAGTTGGCCGACCTCTATGTCGTCCAAGGAACTTGCATCCATTAGGGTAATGCGGAGGCCGGATGGTCTATGCTGCTCTTTCTTTTTCTGCTGCTTGTCTGGCTGTTGTTCTTACTCCTGGGTACCTGCAGTAGTGGAAGTTGGGTCTGTGGTTGGTGGATTGGAGGTCGAGGGTTGTTCTGGTTGGTTAGGTGGTATAGAAGATGGCTGTGTTTCTTTTTGAGGAGTGGGTATGGGGGACGGGGGTTTTTCTGTTTGAGGAGGTGGGATGTCGGCTTCTGGTTGTGAAGATAACGGTTGTTGTGCTGGGTTTGGCTGTAATTCTGGTGGTGGGGATTTAGACGGTGGAGGTGGTGGGGAAGGAGGTTGGGATGATGGTGGTGTTGGGAACGGAGTGTGGGTATGGTCAGGGGTTGCGAGAGTGGCTTCAACATGGTCGAGACTGCCATCGGAAGAGATTGCTGCTTCAGACGGTGACGTGGGTGGTTCGTTTTGTGTCTCAGGATCGACCTGCTCGGTGACAGACTGACTGTGTCCTATGATGTCGTTCTCGTCATTGATCCTGGTAAAAGTTGTCGTTTCCTATGCATAAATCTGTTTGTGTATTTTGAGAGGAGTCGTTGTCTTTATTTTCTAGGCCGACTTAAACAGTGAAGGTAGTGTCGCAAAGAAAGCTTTAAGCTCAGCGTCCTGGCTGACCCTGGCTCTGAGTGCCTCCAGGATTGCACGTTCATATTCTTCACTGGGGATGCCCAACCCTTCTGCTGGTGCTTGTTCTTCGACTACGAGCGTCGGAGATGGGGGTGGGGGGGTCGACACAAGGTCGATGACATTTTCAGGCGTCGTTTGTGTTTTGGCTTTCTTGAGCCGACCCTCCGGAGCTCCTGCTTCCAGATACCATTGAAACTGAACTTCAACGGATACTTTATTGGCATGGGCATCCTCGACAATGTCGACGGCCGAGGCTGCTAGTTCCTCCTCATCGTCGGAGGAGTCAGCCAGAATAAGCTCACGCTTACCCCTCCCTTGTTGTTGTTTTTGGGTTTTGATTTTCTTTCGGGCGACAACTATCTCCTAAGCCAGCTTCTTGATGATGCTTCGGGATAAAGCATATTCAGGATCGGCTTCGTCAACTTCACCTGTGGGTATCTGAGTTGGGTCGACTGTTGCTGGAGCCGATGGAGTTGTCTGTGGCACTGTTGGATGTTGTTGTACTGTCGTCTAGGGGTCGACTACCTTGGCAGTCGGAGGTTTGATTGTGAGGTGTACCCGACTAATGGGCATGGTTAGGGTATCTTCTGACACAAATGTGCTGATGTAGAGATTAAGCTCGTAGTCCTCCTCCTTCTCCTGGTTGGTAAGCGGCTCGATAATGGAGAAGTCGACCTGTTTGGTAGCCTCTGGGACTAGTATCTTCGTCTTTTCCTGTCGGGTCAACTCGCGGAAAATATGGTCGATCGTTGGGTAGTAGTCGAGGTCCTGTGCTTTGGGGTCTTGACCGCGCATATACCATACGGAGGTATGGTCCAGTTCCAACTGGATGTGAGACTCAGCAGGGAGGTTTTATCGGATGTTCTGGGGCACCCTTCACCTCGTCGTGCGGACCTTTAGTTGCTGGAACCAGTTTTCTAGAAAGACTTTCCCCTGGGCCAGCTCATGTAGGGTGCCTTTTTGTGAAAAGGGCTTAAATCTGTGCATTTGGAACCTGGTCGACTCCCGGAAGACTGGACTACCTTCAGGACAAATGTGATACATAACAATCCAGATAATAAGGGATGGAAACTTGATTATACCTCCGACCTCTTGGCAGCTCTCGCAGATGGTTTTGACCATGTCGATGACATAGTCTCCCCATCGGTAGATCCTGTCGTCGGTGGCGATTGTGTCGACAGCCTCCAGTATTTCTAGTTTAAGGTCGCTACTTTGACCAGCCAATGTGAGGGTGACTGCTATGATTTTAGCCACAATTTGTGGCGTCCTTGTCGCAATCTGGCCGATCATTAGTCCCTTCGAGTTTTTCCCAGTGGGTGTGCTCGTAAGTTCCTGGACCAACCCTTCTTTGATGCTGATAGGTACCAGACTGCCTTGGTTCGACAGACCTATAATCTTGGAGATATCATCCCCTGTTATGTCAATCAGTTGGTCGAAATAAAACCGGCCGTTGTGGTAACGACTGATGATGAATTTAACCACTGCCTCTTTTGTCCCACCGAAGCTTGCCATCAGTGGTGCGTTAGGGTATTGGAAAATGGTGCTCTTCTGGATTTTCTCAGTAGCAGGGGTCATTCAGTTGTCAACAAAGGCCCACTCTTGGATCTCTTACCAGAGTTTCTGAAATGGGTCCTCCTGGACTTTTGCATTTTTTATGTTCTTGAGTCTGTTGAGCAAGGGGGTGTCCTCGGCTTGCAACTCCTTTGCCTTGGCCGCAGCTCTGGTTAGTTTCGGTGCCATTGTGTCAGACTGGTCGAAGTTTTGATAGGGTTCTTTTGCTTTGGTCGACTGAGATTGCAGGTGCTCTGATGGAAATGGGTGTGGTGAATGAACCTTCGACGGTCCATTATTTATAGGCGTGGATGGGTTTGAGTGTCGAAATGGGTGTATTAATGGCGGACTTGACAGTCCAGCTGCAATACTCGAGTGCGACTTAATGGAGGATTTGTTTCAGTTCTCGAGGCCATCAATGCGTGATGGGACATTTGAGGTCGATGGTCGGTGTCGTGGGTGAAAACGGTCGGCTTGACTGGTCGACGAAGATGGTCGATGGTAGTGATGTTGGTGGTTGAGGTAGTGAGTTGCTGTCATGGTTTGTTGTCGGATGTATTATTTTTTTTTTGGAATTTTGCTGTCTTTTTATAGGTTTTGGTTGAAGGTTAAGGTCGTTATTTGATTTTTTTTTTCCAGTTTTTGTAGCGTTTGAGTCGGGCTCCATTAACGAGCTTTCAGAATACTAGGCCCTGTAACGTTTTCAGTCGGACTGAACCGTTGGGATGTATTTCTTCGACAACGTACGGTCCCATCCATTCTGTGTGTAATTTCTTGGGTTTTCCCTTGACTCGACTGTTATACAGTAAAGCAAGGTCACCGATCGAGAGGTTTTTGTTTTTGATGTTACGGTCGTGCCAGGATTTTTGTTGTTGTTTGTGAATTTTCTGATGTTGAATAGCCATGATTCGATGTTCTTCTAGATTATTGAGTTCAAATAGTCGGTCCTTTCTTTCCTGTTCGACATCGACATGTAGTAATTGTGCAATAATAGGTGTCTGCTGTAGGAAATGTAGGGGGACGACTGCTTCCTACCCATAGACTAGTCGAAAGGGTGTTTGATCAGTCGACCACTTATATGCTGTCCTATATGCCCAGAGAACCGCAGGGATTTTCTCATCCCAGTCGTCTTTGTCGGTGCTACATATTTTGGTTAGCCCTTTGGTTAGTTTTTTGTTAAAAGCTTCAATGGCGTCGTTCGACTGAGGATGATATGTAGTGCTTCGTCGGTGGTCGATGTGAAACTGGTCGGTCAAGTGTTTGATGGTTTTGTTGATAAAGTGTGATCCTTGGTCACTGATCAATGTGAGTGGGCATCCAAATCGGGTGATAATGTTTTCGTAGATAAACTTAGCAGCTACCTCACTTGAACATGTATCGACAGGTTCCGCTTCTGCCCATTTAGTGACATATTCCACTGCCGTGATAATATATCTGACACCTGATCGTTTGGCTGGGATAGGAAAAGATGTTATGAAGTCTATAGCCCAAATTTCGAATGTGAGACTAGGGTTGACAGATATCAAGGGAATTTCTGTGCTCGGTAGAGGTCGACCAAGTCGTTGACATTGATCACATCGACTAACAAAGTTTTTGCAATTCTTGTGGATGGTCGGCCACCATAAGACTAACTGTTGGATTTTTCTGGCAGTTGTATCCGCTTGAAAATTTCCTCCTGCAGGTCCATAGTGTGCTTCATGCATGATTTGTTCTCTCTCATGGTCGAGTACACAACGTCTTAAAATGTCGTCTAACCCCATTTTGTACAAAAATCCATTGATTAGGCTGTAGGGTGCAGCCTTCATAGCTAGGATTTGTTTCTTCTTGGTGTTCAGACCTTCAGGTGCTTGACCTGTCTCCAAGAACTGAGCGATTTCTTCTAGTTATTCGGGTACTGCTTCTATGCGAAATAGATGTGCATCTGGCAGATCATCATCAATTCCGGTCGGTTCCTCCCCTGTGTCGATACGTGATAGGTGGTCGGGTCCGACATTTAGCTTTCCTGGTCGGACCACTACTTCAAACTCAAATTCTTGAAAAAGAAGTAACCATCGGCAGATTCGTCCATGATGAAGGGGTTTGTTAACAAGGTACTTCAAAGCTTGATGGTCAGTATAAAATATAAAAGGGTTGGCCAATAGGTAATGTCGATACTTCTGGAGAGCAAAGACCATACCTAGGGCTTCTCGTTCAGTGGTCGAGTAGTTCCTTTCAGCTTTATTTAGTTTTCGACTGCTGTATACGATAGGGTAGTCCATCCCATCATCCCGTGGTTGAGTAAGGATGGCTCCAATTGCAATGCCTGATGCATCAATATGTACATGAAATTTAGTCGACCAGTTTGGAAATTTAAGTATGGGTGCTTCGACCAATTTTATTTTCAATTTGTTGAAGGATATTTGGCATTCCTCCATCCATATAAACTCATGATCATCTTTTAGCAGTTCCTCCAGAGGATAAGTCATATCTGAATAATGTCTAATGAATTTCCTGTAGTATCCTGTATGGCCCAATAACACCTGGACCTGTTTAGGGTTTATTGGGGGTTTTAGGTCGAGGATGATTTTTATTTTGGCAAAGTCGACCTTTATACCGTCTTTGCAGACAATATGCCCTAAGAGTATGCCAATGGGAGTCATAAAAGTACATTTCTTAATATTTAAGGAGAGTTGTATCTGTCGACATCTTTCTAGCATAAGTCGGAGCCAGGTGCAGTGGTCCTTTAGGGTGGAATATATGGTCCAATCGTCGAAGTATACTGCCATGGTCTTATAGATATACTCTTGGAATGTTTTGACCACAATTCATGAGAATACTGCAGGTGCATTCTTCAACCCAAAAGGCATAACTCTGTATGCAAAGGACCCAAATTCACATACAAATGTTGTTTTCTTTTGATCCTCTTTTGCTATGGGTACCTGATTATACCCTGAAAATCCATCTATAAATGAATAACATTCATGGACGGCAACTTCATTCAGGATTTCATCAGCATAGGGGGTGGGGAATGGATCTGTGAGTGTGACTTTGTTGAGCTCCCTAAAGTCGACACAAATTCTTAACCTGGTCGGGTCATGTTTCTTTGGCTGTACGACCATGGGACTTGCCCATTCCGACTGGTCGATGGGGTAAATAATTCCTGCTGCTAACATGTTGTCTATTTCCTTCTTAACTATCTCCTTATACTTATGAGCTAGTTTGTAAGGTCGTTTCTTGACAGGTCGGACATCAGGTTTAGTATCTATTTTCATTTCTCCCATTTCTTGTACTAACCCTTTTAAGGCTTTGTAATCCCTTGCAAAGACATCTTGGAATTCTTTCAGTAAGTTGATGATTTCAGTGGTTTGGTGTTCGTTCTAGTAATCTCCAATATTAGCTATTTTTGGACGGTCCTCGTTTGAAATGTCGACCTCCTTAGTTTTCACTTTGGCATCCAGCCACTCTGGTGCTTTAGCTTCATTGATCGGCCGACTTCCTTCTTGAAACTGTGAGAATGTCGCCGAAAAGTCGGCTGTAGTCATTCTGTCCAGGTCTGGTTTGTTGGTGGTCTTGACTTTCAGGATTGAGTAGACCAGCTTGGTTGTTTCAATGTGGTCAGTCTTCCACCTAAAGCTCTTACCTTCTGTGTGTTCATTTTCCAATTGTAATCGTGTCGACTGTGATTTTGATTCAGCTTGTATCTTGTTACAGTCCTTGATTTGTCGATGGTCGTGGTTGAATTGGTTATCTGTCGGTTGAAGAATTTTTTTGATTTGGTTTGCTGTCTCAGCCAACTTTTCGTTTTGGGGTATGAACTGGAAGTCCTTAATAAAATTTGCTTTAAGTTCAAGCCAAAAGAAAGTTTCTCCTCTAGCCTCCTCCATTTTATACCATTTAGTAGGCAAGTCGGCTAGGGTTGAAGGGAACAAATGTGGCCAGGCTCACTCATCTTTGTGTCCAAGCCGTCTCCACTCTTTTTCACAAAGCTTGATGTGTTCTTCTGGGTCTTGGCCTTGGACAAAGATAGGGATTTGAGCTTCCTGAGTTAGCTTTTTCCCACCAAATCGTTCGACAAAGAAAGTTGAAGCAGTTGTCCAGGTCTGCAATTTTGTCTGGTGGGTGTTCCACCATCTAGCTGCTTGACCTGTAAATGTTTCCACTAAGCTTTGAAGCCTGCCATGTTTGCTAATATTTTTAGATACTTGTTCAAGGTGCATTGTTGGGGAATCCCTTTCCTTATACCTGGGCAGTTGGGTATTATGTAAATTGGTCGGTTGTAATGTAGGTCGTTCCCTGATTTTGTTTTCAAAGACTTTGGGGATAATCGATACAGTGAAGCACTGTTGGGTGGGGTTTTTCTGTACCTTTTGTATAGTCCAGCACCCTCTTGCTTGTGTTTCATAATTTTCCATCTCCCAGTCATATAATTCAGCATCTGAATTGTAACCAATTGAGTCTTGATTACCTAAGTGAAGTTCCCCATAAATTTTTGGCTCGGTGTAGTCCGTATTATTATGAATCTGGTAGAGCTGTCAGACATCGACTTCCTCATCAATCGGTTCGGTCCAAGGTGCTCCTAGAGAAGGATTAATGGGTACGATGACTCTTTGACCATTTCCTTTTAACTTAATTCGTTCTTTGTCTAGGGATATGGAGGCTTTCATCTTTCGTCCCCAAGGTCGACCAACTAGTGCGGGGAAGGAGCTAGATCCTTCTTTCGGGTCGGTGATTTCAAAATCAACCTTAGTCGAGATTCCCTTGATAGTCGTGTCGACATCTTTCCAAACCCCAATGGGTTCAATAAGGCCTTGGTCGGCGAGTTTTAGGTAAATGCCTGACTCATAGAGTCGAGGTCGGCCCAACTTTTCCCATGTATCTCTGGTCATGATATTTACCTGAGACCTGAAATCGAGCACCACTTGTCGGACGTGATAAACTTCCATTTCCAGGTCGACAAGTGGGTCGACATCATTTTTATCTTTTTGATTGAGGTTACAAATGTTCTTAGTTTGTTTTCCACAGTTAGTGCTTTTTATTTCGTGTAATAAATCAATAAACTGGGCTACGGATTTGTCGGTTTGGATGAGATGTGTTAATTGCTGTGTCGTGCTAAGTCGACTGGTAATACTATCTTCTTGCTGTGCAATGTCTTGAAATATGTGTGTGGCTTCTTGATAAGTTTGTTTTTCCTGCAGGGGATCCGGATAACCATTTGTGTTTTTAATTTTACTAATTTGTGGGTTATCAGGGCCTGTTTTTGTGCCTTGAAGAGTGACAATGTGCAGATTTTTAGTGGTTAATATATCATGCTTTTGTACACAAGACAAGACATTAACATTATTTTTATTATTGATTTTTTCTAACATGGTAGGACAATCCTCCAGAGAGTGATCGCCTACCCCACAATGCATACAGAATTTAAGGTTAGTTTTGTCCTTGTAAGGACAGTCTGCGCATCTGTGTCCTTCCTTATAGCAGATGAAGCACTAGCTAGATCGACGTGGTCAGATGTCGCGATTCCCGACGAATCGACCTCTTCCTCCAAACCCTTGTCGTCGATTGTCGTACCAGCGCTCATATCCTCGGCCTTCGTATCGTTGCCCGTTCTGGTCATTGGTAGTATTTTGCTCATTGCTCTGCGCCACTGCATTCGTCAGGTAGACCGCCTGATAGTTCTGTCTATTTTTCAGGTTTAGTTGACAGTCGGCCGTATTGTGACTTTTTGTCTCGCAAATGGCGCACCAGGAAGCTTTTTCATTATTCATGTTAAACACACATTCCTTCGTGGAATGATCTCTGGTCTCCTGGCAAATATCGCAAAAGACTTTAGTTTGCACAAATCGGATGTCTTGTCGGCTGTATTCATGTCAACAATTATCTTTCGTGTGTCCGGCCGTCGAACATTTTGTACACTAGATTTCTTGATTTTTGAGGGAAAATTCTTTCAAGGACTTCTGGACACTTTCCAGATGTTCTTCAATCCTATGGTCTGTCGGATAGGCAGGTATATCTTTGTCCATTTCCACCTGCAGAGCTTTAGTCAGCGCATCTTCATATGTCTTAAAGGTTTCCAGACTGATGTGTCTGCGGATTTTTTGTGATAAGCCTGTAAGAAACCATTGAATTAGCAATTGTTCATCAATAACATAATCTAATTGACTCAACAGGTCCTTCCAGCGTTTGTCATAATCGCGGACAGTTTCCCCTAGCTTTTGCTGCGTTGTCTTGAGATTTTTAGCGGCCAGGTGCTTAGCGTCTGGGGTCTTGAAAAAGGATAAGAACTGTGCTTTAATTTCATCTTTCGTTGCTCTGGGTTGTCATTCTGAAAATGTCATATACTAGGTCAGTGCCCTTTTCCGTAAGGCTCCTGCGAACTAAGCCATCTGTGGGTCTTCATCCTTCACCTAGTTTGCGTCCTAGATGGACTCGCAGATGAACCAATGTCGTCTAGGGTCTTCATCCCCTTCGTAGAGAGGAATGTGGGCAGTTCTGTGACCCATGTCTGAGTCGCTGTCACTGCTATCTGACGGCGGTAGAGGTGGGGGTGTGGGTGGTGGTGAAAGAGGTGGGGTTGTTGATATAGTCAAGCCTGAGGAGTTTTGGTCGACGGAACTTGTGCCTCCGTCGGTGGTCGATTGTGTGTCGTACAGTGGATTGTTGTGGATTTGTATTGTCGATGGTCCACTGGAACTTTGCGTGCTCAGGTCTGACTCTTGGATTTCTTTGAAAGCTGTATGTGGCAGGGGGGGTGCTCCTTCATGTGTCGATAAGAGAAAGTGGATACTCCGAAAGTATGGTGCCGTTTGAAAGGTCACCCAATTCCCTTCGAGCGGTCGGCGTATAACAAGATGTCATCCCGGGAATGGTTCATCACCTAGTTGGCTCCAGATAGTAATGTCACCAGCTCGCAATCGGAGGTCGTCTTCAATAATAGTCTGTATTGTGGTACGCGGATTTACTAGGGAAAGGGTTACTCCTTGGTCGGGGATAGTTATTTGGAGAGCTTCAGGTTGCTCTATCCACACTTCTTCTTCTGTAGGTGCCGTCTCCTCTTCTACGCCCTCTCCCTGTCGGTCATGACCCGACTCTGGCGGAATCTCCTCACGGCCGGTCTCCCTAGGGTTTTGTCTTTGATGCACCTCTGCTGCTCTTTCTTGTCTGGCTTCCCTTCGCTGCTGTCTTTCGTCCCTTTCGATTTCTTAATGTCTGACATACTTTCTTACAATACTATACCTTCAATTTCCCTTCGGTCGACTTTTCATTACTGGTGACAGCTATCGGCTTTAGGTTGACTAGGATCCACTATGTCCTACCTCCGACACATGACCAGCTACCCCCCCATAGCCTACCCGACGCTTTTTAGAAAGCCCGGATAGTTCGAATCACTTGCTCAGGAAGTATTCCCACTCCCTTTCTGCAATAAATTTCTCCCACTTCCTCTGTTTTTCCACCCAGTTGGTGTTTGGTGGCTGTTCGCACAGGGGTGGTCTAGGTTCGACGATGTGTCCTACTCCTTTCTCTATCAAGAATTTGAACAGCAAGGTCGGAAGGGAGCACAAGAATTGGTCGGTGAAATCTATGTAGAATTGTGCTTTGACAGTTTCCACTGACATCCTGTCTTCGACCGCTTGCTCCTCACAGAAGTCGTCAGCGATTTTCTCAAACCACTCCGACAGATTTGTACGTCCCCCTCGGAATAGTTTATCTAGCAACTGCTGTTCTTTAGGCACGTCCGGTCTTCTCATCCAGACGCTGCTTCAACAGTTGTGGTACAGACTCGACAAATTTTTCGTGTGTCTCTGTGAAAAATCTGGCTCTAGCTTCAGTGACTGTTAATCTATTTCATCGGGCGTAATTTTGCAAGTAGTTCGCAACTTTACGGTTCCACCAGTCCTTGATCTCCTGCTCTGATATCATACGTGAGCCTATATTTTAGACATGTACTACCGGCAACGGAACCAATGTTGTAATCTCACAGATCACATAAGGTTACCAATAATACATACTAAAACATAACCATAAATAAGAGACAAGAGACAAGAACAGATAGGAAAATAGATTATATTAATGTAGTGAGTTCATACAAGGCACAGAACTGAACTGAGTTCTTGCTTGGCTCAACAGCCTAATATATACCAGTTACAAACAGTTACAAAAAATAACTACCTGTCGGTTCGGTGAACCGACACGACTGTTAGTTAAGTCGACTAATCTTTTAGTTTAGTCGGCCCATCGACTTAGTCGGCTAACTAAGTCGGTCTTCGTTCAAGTCGACTTATGTCGACTTGCTCCTTCTACAGTCATGTAACATCCTTTAACCTTCATGCTTGGGCTTAGAAACCACTGTAACAGTCGTTTTGCCCTTGACAGATCCCTTCTGCGACTAGAAACACCTTTTCCGCAGTGAACTTGTCCCTTCCGCTATCTACCTTCACACTCCCCTTTCCACCTTCCACCCCGAAACCCAAGGAGCATAAAACATAATGTGCAGTCGAATCCTTTGACCTCTTTTCTCTTTCCAACTTCTGCCCTTCCGCATTCCAGTTGTGGAACTCGGGAATCGAAACTCAACATTCAACAGTAACCATTTAACCACTCTTCTGCCTTTTGCCTTTCCACTTCTAACCTCGGAATGTGGAAACCCATGAAAAAATGACTTTTATCTTCAGTTTCCCGACTTCCATCTTCCAACATCCGAAATAAAACTTTGGACTTCGAGGTTCGGAAACCTAACTTTCATCCTTATCCTTTTTCCCATTTTTTCAACTTCCACCATCCAACTTCCATCCTCCACAGCGAACTTCGGGAATCGAAAGTCCAACTTTTCCTTAGGACTTTTTGGCCCTTTTTCTGCTTCCGCCTTCCTCCTTCCACAGGCAAATACTAGGAATCAGAAACACAACCTTCTGCCCCATTTCCACTTCTCTTTTTCGGTTTTCTCCTTCCGCCTTCCCCAGGATGATTTGAAGGGGAAAAAATGCAGAGTCAGATGCATTCTATCTCTGTGACAGGCTTTTAGCCTCCATGAACTTAGGAAAAATGCATTAAAACTTACAAGGAATAAACAAATGCAAATGCATGGAAATTTAATCAATATTAAACTCTACTAAATTCATTAACAAGCATTCATCATAGTCAAGACATTCATAAGAAAATACATTGCAGAAATAACACAACAAAGAATACTTATCTTGAAGATGAAGTTGTCTCGCAACTAGCTATGTCGTTGCAGTGTTCCACCAAACCATAGGATAGTGTGTTCAGTAATCTCTCAACAACACTAACAACCCCAAGCTGGGCATGACTTCCACAAGGATCTAGGGAACAACAAACTCACACATAGCCAGAACATAACTCACAGCCAAGCTAATAGATGGGTTTTACAGGCTACTCAGCCAAGCCATCTCAAAGTTGGCTTTATCAGACTGCAGGAAACAAGCCAAAAAAATGTTGGGTCTCATAGACTACACATCCAAGCCAACAAACAGTTGGGTTAATAAGACTACACACAATTGAGCCAACATTCATATTAAGGACTAACCAAGCCAACATATGGGTTTCACAGGCTACGAAGCCAAGTCATCATTCACAGTTGGGTTTCACAGACTTTCCAGCCAAGGGTTACACATGGCCAAACGAACACCAAGACATAACCAAACCAACTAACGGTTTGGATTATCAGGTTTCTAAGGAAGTGGAAAGGTAGAATGACTAAGCTAGTGGCTCATTCAAGAGCTCAGGACACCGCCATAATATCTATCTTTCCTGCCGTCCACATTACCTGCACCCCAACATAAGGAAGCATCCCCTTATCTGTTACATAGTGCCTCAGGCTATGCCTTCCCTTCCAGTTCTCTTTAGGGCATGCAGTGAAGATTCACCAGCCATGATTATCCTTTTGTGAGGTTTGTCTCTACACTAGGTTTATCAAGCCCATTCCTTGTCTCTTCCATCCCTAAGTCTTGTATATAGTTCAGACCTGAAACTAGGGAAACATAACAAAAAATACATGGAGACACTACAAGGTAGGATTCAATTTGCAGAAACACAGTGGAAACACTCTTCCACGACTTAGGGTAGTGAACCCCAACAATGCGCATCTCTAGAATGAACGTGCCTCAACAAAAACCATGCGTACATGAACAAAAATTCCCACTAAATGGAAGATTAACTAAAACGTTCAGCACGGCCCATGACAATGACGGACTGGGCATGCATTACAGGGTTTTCTTACTTTAGAAGCAAGAACACAACTTCCCATACTGCAGTCTTACAGGATTTCTCAAACACAAGATCCAACTTCCATGCCTTGTTCTGCCAAAGGAATTAACTGCCTCAACCAACTCCTGGAAAAAATGAATGATTGAGGACAGAGGAGAAAAAGGTAGCTGAGGGTTATGGGTTCCCCCATTGACATCTGGTATTACCCTATTGGATCAGGGGGTTTGACTAACTCCCCTCCCTATCCCTTGTGGAATCATGTCCCCATCTCCTTCACGTTGCAGCCCATAGCTAGTTGTGGTATTTGATTAATTACATATTTGCATGGTGTTCCAAAATATATATTATGCTTGACTTAGCACCAAAACCATCGGTATCAATCCTGATCATCGATACACAGAACACCAAATCAATGGCAGGGCCTTGGATTTGAGCTCCTCGCCATGATTTACATACAGTATATACATCATGTATAATTTCAATACCATGGGGTTGAAAGCAGGGTGTTACATTCCCCTCCCTCTTAATTTAGGACTGTCCTTATTGCTTTACAAAATTGAACAAAAATGCTACACTAGAACTATCCTTAGTGCTCTGGAAAATTGAACAAAAATGGAGGTGCTTATCACATGGAATCCTCCGGCTCCCATGGAGCCTCTTCAGGACTGTAGTGCTTCCACTGCACCTTCACCTGTCGAACAACTCGATTCTAGAGCATTGTGACCTTCCTATCGAGGATGCACAATGGCTCGGTTTGGAACTCTCGCTTGGGTTCCACCTGAATCACATCCCAATTTATCACATGGTTAGTATCATGTTCATATTTCTTAAGCAAATAAACATGAAAAAAATTATGTTCTCTAGTGCTAGCAGGAAATAAATGTCTATATGCAACTATCCATATTATTTAAGGCACTTCAAATGACCCATAGTATCTAGGTGACAACTTGGCACAACTTCATAGCTTCAAGGAACTCTTCCTTTCCCTCACTATGAGGTAAACATGATCCCCAACACTGAACTCTCTATGTACTCTATGCTTATCTGCATAGCTCTTCTGTCTATCTTGGGATGCTTTTAGGTTCTGCTTGATCTTTGCAACCTCTTGCTCCATTTCCTTGAGCAATTCTGGACCAAGAACAATCCTATTCACTAGATTATCCCAAGTCATCGATGTTCTACACCTTATTACATACAAAGCTTCATATGGACTCATTCCTAATGATGCTTGCTGTCCATTATTATAGGAAAAATCTACCAAGTGTAAATAATCCTCCCACTTGGATGGTTTGTCCATCACATACATGCAAAGCATGTATTCAAGCACCTGATTCACTCTCTCTGTTTTCCCATCAGTCTGAGGATGGTAGGCGGTGCTAAAGTTCAATTTTGTACCCATATATGCAAACGAACCCTTTCAAAAATTCAAAGTGAAATTGGGATCTCAATAAAAAACTATTGCCTTAGGAAATCTATGCAAGTTGAAAATCTCCTTCATGAATATTTTTGCAATGGAATCAGTCTTATATGTGGAATTAACCGATATAAAATGTGTTTCCTTTGTCAACTTGTCCACCACAATCATGATGGAATCATGTTGTCTCCAAGTAATTTGAAATCCTGTAATAAAATCCATGGAAATAAGTTCTCGTTTCCATTCTGGGACTAACAAAGGCTGCAATAACTCTGCTGGGTGTTGATGCTCAACCTTTACCTGTTGACATTTCATGAACTTAGAAATATACTCAGAAATGTCCTTTTTCATTCCTAGCAAAAAATACTGCTTTTTAGCTGTAGCAATTGTCTTCTGATATCATGGGTGGTCAGAATATGGAGCTTGATGGATTTCATCCATAATAATTCTCCTCAAGTATGCTACATTTGGAATATAAATTCTGTTCTTATAAGTAATAAGTTCATCTTCTTCCAATTTTTATCCCTCATACTTCTTTTCAAGACTTTGTTGCTGCAACTTGCCCTTTAGTTACACATACATTTCATCCTCAACAGTATGATCAACAATCTGCTATCTCAAATATGGTTGAAAAATACTGAGAGATGCCACATGCATTTCATGCACCTTGCTGCTGAGTGCATCAACCACTTTATTTTATTTTTCTTTTTTGTGTTTGATTTCAAAATCAAACTCACATAAAAACTCCAGCCATCTAGCTTGTCTAGCATTTAGAGTAGTCTAATCAAACAAGTATTTCAAGAAACAATGGTCTGTCCTTAGCTCAAATCTCCTTCCCATTAAGTAATGCCTCCACATCTTGAGAGAAAGTACTATGGATGCAAGTTCTAAATCATGAGTAGCATAGTTCTTCTCACGATCCTTCAATTTTCTTGACTCACAGCATACCACGTGGTTGTCTTGCATAAGAAATCCTCCAAGTCCTTGATTACATACATCAGTGCACACCACAAAGTCTTTTCCTGGGTCTACAATTTTCAGAACTTGTGGACTTGTGAGAAGATTCTTCAACTAATGGAAGCTCTCCTCACATCTTGGTGTCCATTCAAACTTTATCCCCTTCTTGTGCAAAGAAGTGATTGAATGTGCAACCTTGGAGAATCCTTCAATGAACCTCCTGTAGTATCCTGCAAGTCCCATAAAAGATCTCACATCTGTCACATTTATTGGGGTTGGCCAATTCATAATGGCTTCAATATTTTTAGGATCCACAGATATTCCTTCATCTGAGATAATGTGACCCAAATAATGAATTCTATCTTTATAGAAGTCACATTTGCTCAACTTTGCATACAAATTATGCTCCCTTAGCAATTTCAATGTCAGTCTCAAATGTTCTTCATGCTCTTCCTCATCCTTAGAATAAACAAGAATGTCATCAAGGAAAACAAGAACAAACTTGTCTAGATACATGCTGAAAACACTATTCATAAGGCACATGAATGTAGCTAGTGCATTTGTGAGACAAAATGGTACCACTACAAACTCATAGTGTTCATACCTTGTTCTGAAGGTTGTCTTATTAATATCTTCATCCTTGATCCTTACCTGATGATAACCAGACCTCAAGTCAATCTTGGAAAATACCTTTGATCCTCTCATTTGTTAAAAAAGGTCATCAATTCAAGGTAAAGGATATTTATTCTTCACAGTGACTTTGTTCAACTATCTGTAATCAATACAAAACATGAATGTACCATATTTATTTTTCACAAACAACACCGGTGGTCCCTAATGAGATACACTTGATCTGATATACTTCTTTTCCAACAACTCTTATAGGTGCATCTTCAGCTCTAGCTATTCTGGTGTACTCGTCCTGTAGGGTGTCTTGGACACTAGCGCTACTCCTGGCACAAGGTCAATTGTAAAATCATTGTCCCTCTTTGGAGGAAGCCCTGGAATTTCATCAGGAAAAACATCCCTAAATTCCTGTAATACATGAAATTCCTCCAACCTACGAGTTTCAATCTTTGCTTCCTCCAAAACATGGGATGCATACAACTAGAAACCTTTCCTACATAAATTCTTTAGTTGGATTGCTGAAATCTGCCTAACAAATATCACCTTTGGAATGCCTCTTACAACCCTTGGATTTCCTTCTTCATCCATGCATTCAAAAGTATTGTTATAACAATCAATATTTACTTTGTGAGCTTCTAACCAATCCATTCCAATGAGAATATCATAGCAAATAAGTGGCAGGACATTCAAGACCACACAAGTGACTAACCCATTCATCTCTAATGGAAATTTCTCTATCACTTCACTAAATTTTCTCTTGGTTCTAGTTGAACTAACCATGGTTTACTATGCTTTGACTTCTTAAAAGCACGAATCTCAACAAATCTAAGAGTAATATAACTGTGAGTAGATCTAGGGTCAATCAAAACAGAAACATATTACTCAACAATATTACCTTCAACTTCAACCACAATCAGTTGATGATCTACCTGGTGGTCCTCTAGTGCTGCATAGATTCTAGGGATGGTCCTTGCCACCTGACCCACAGTTTCTGCTTCTTGAATTTTGTGATCTTGAGTCACATTCACATTCTGATGCAGACAGTTCCTATGCTGATGGAGTCCTCCACATCCCCAACATTGGAGCAGTTCTTTGATCTCTTTTGGATCTCTTGGCCTGTCCTCCATCACTTTGTCTTGCTTAGTTACGACTTGCGAGGGCTACCTTTTCTAATTCTAGAAGTGAGAAGGTTTGAAACCTTTATTCCTTTGGTCAAAATTCTCATTCCTCTTGTCTTTCCATGCCTTATGGTAGTCAGGTTTGCCTTTGTTCTGGTCGTAACAATACTTAGCCTTCCTGATAGTCTCTTCTAGAGTTATAGGCTCATCAAATTCAATCCCGTCCTTGTAGGACATAGGTAGTCCACTCAGAAAAAGTTGGATTTTTACTTTATCATCCCTACTGTATATGACATACCTCAACAACTCCAAGAACTTATTTTCATATTCTTCCATGGTCACCTGTCCCAATCTCAGCTCATGGAACTCTTTGATCTTGTCATCATAGTACCTGTCAGAGAGGTTCATCTGCTTGAAATACTTCTTAAACTATTTCCACCTTGTCTTCCTTTCATTAAGTTTCTTTAATTTCCTGAGGTTCTCCCACCAAATAGATGCTTTTCCATTCAAATTGATGATGGATACTCTTGCCTTCATATTTCTAGAGTAGTCTTGGACTTGGAAATATTTCTTCATCCCAAGAAGCCAAGATTTAGCTTCTTGACCAGTCTTCACCTCACCATTAAAGGTATGAGGATTTGCCTTATTAAACTCCTCACGTGAATGGTTCCTATAATGCCTCTTCCTCTTATTACTATATTATTAGGAGCTCGAACCCCCAGTGGATCCTTCAGATTCAGATGATCCACTAGAAGACCTCTTTCTTCTTCTGGCACCGCTCCTACTTCTTTTCGAATTTACCGCCTGATACCCATAGTTCATCCACCTCTAGATGTCTGTCAAAATATGCAGCATGGATGCATTCAACTGATTCTTCTCTTCCTTATCTTTAATCATTCTTTCATTATCCTCTCTTTAACTTCGCATCTCCACCCTTAGGCTTCTCATGGTGGCTGCAAAATCCAACAGAGTCTCTTGGAATAATCTTCAATAGGACTTTGTTTCATCATTTCCAACTTGAATGTTCTCCCCCATTGCATATTCCTCAGTCCCATATGGATCCTGTGCATTATTCATGCTGTAGGTTCTCATGGCTAAGCCAAAAACCAACTCTTTCAATATGCACTATGAATCTACAAAAATGTGTTAATAAACATCATTGTTAGCTGCATAAAATTTTCAGAATTTAAAGACACTGCGAGCTGCAATGTTACAACCCATAGTTCTGAAAACTCTTCACTTGGACCATCTAGGCCCAATGTTGTGACCATTATCTTTGATACCACACTGTCACATCCCCTCCCACCTTCGAGAGGAACACGATGTCATCTACCTTTGATATACCACAATGCAATGTACCCGATGTTCTAATACTGGTGTGATATACCACGATGTCCATGAACCCGGTTCCCATACACCTGACTGATATGCATAATAATTTAAAATTTCTCTTTAACTTAGTTTTGGGTCATGTAACATCCCTTAACCTTCATGCTTAGGCTTAGAAACCATTGTAACAATCATTATGCCCTTGATAGATCCCTTCTACGACCGGAAACACCTTTTCTGCACTGAACCTGTCCCTTTCGCACTCCGCATTTCACACTCCCCTTTCTTCCTTCTACCCAAAACACGGGGACTAGAAAACATAATTTGCAATGGAGTCCTTTGACCTCTTTCCATTTTTCCCCTTTCTCCCTTTGGCCTTCTGCTTGCAGAACTTGGGAATTGGAACTCAACGTTCGACAAGAACCATTTAACTGCTCTTTCATCTTCCACACTTCTACTTTCCGCCTTTCTGCTTCCGAACTCAGAATGCAGAAACCCACGAAACAACAACTTTTATCTTCAATTTCCCGACTTCCAGATTTCGACTTCCAAACTTGGACTTCAGACTTCTGGGTTTGGAAACTTAACTTTCTGCCTTAGCCTTTTTCCCATTTGTGACTTCCGCCTTTCGATTTTCTTCCTCCACAGCGGACTTCGGGAATTGGAAGTCCAACTTTTCCTTAGGACTTTTTGGCCCTTTTCTACTTCTGCCTTCTACCTTCCGCAGGAGGATCCCAAGAATCAGAAAAACAACACTCTACCCCGTTTCCACTTCTCTTTTCCGATTTTCTCCTTCCACCTTCCCCAGGTGGATTTCAATGGGTGGAAACGCTAAGTCAGATGCATTCCGACTCTGTAACAAGCTTCTATCATCCATGAACTTAGGAAAAATGCATTGAAAAATACAAGGCATAAACAAATGCAAATGCAGGGACATTTAATTAACAGCAAGCTCTACCGAATTCATTAACAAGAATTGATCATAGTCAAGACATTCATAAGGAAATACATTGCATAAATAACACAACAGAGAATACTTATCTTGAAGATGAAGTTGTCTCGCAACTAGCTATGTCATTGCAATGTTCCACCCAACCATAGGCCGATGTGTTCATCAATATCTCAACACCACTCCCACGCCTGAGCTGGGCATGCCTTCCATAAGGAACTAGGGAACAACAGACTCACACATACCCAGAACATAACACACAGTCAAGACAACAGATGGGTTTCACAGGCTACTCAGCCAAGCCATCTCACAGTTGGGTTTATCAGACTGCAGACAACAAGCCAAAACACTTCTGGGTCTCACAGGCTACACTCCAATTGGGTTAATCATACTACACACAGTCAATCCAACATTCATATTAAGGACTAGCAAAGCCAATATATGGGTTTCATAGGCTGTCGAGCCAAGGGTTGCAGATGGCCAAATGAACACCAAGACACAACCAAACCAACTAACCATTGGGATTATCAGGTTCCTAAGGCAGTGGAAAGGTAGAATGAATAAGATAGTGGCTCATTCAAGAGCTCGGGACACGTCAACAAGATATATCTAGCCTGACATCCAAATTACCTGCAACCCAACACAAGGAAGCATCCCGTTCTCTACTACATAGTCCCTTGAGCTATACCTTCCCTTCCAGTTCTCTGTAGGGCATGTATTGAATATTCACCAGCCACTCTTATCCTTTTTTCAAGTTCCTCTCCGTGCTAGGTTTATCAATCCCATTCCTCGTCTCTTCCACTCCTACGTTTTAACTAAGGAAGAAGTTGCCATGACCTTTGTGCAACTATGGAATCATCGCATCGCATCGAATGTTTATGAGTCTATTGAATGTTCTTCATTGGGGTTTGACTGTAATATTGTTGTGTCTTAATTTGCACATTTATGTTATGACTTTGTTGTTTTATTTTATTCGTTGGACTATATTATATCATACAGAACTTAATTAGATCAACAAAACTCGATTATTATCATGATCAAGGGATATGTGGGTATATAGGGGTGATTGGTCACTTATTTTAGTTTCATGTTGTTTACTATACTGTAAATATGGAAGTTGTGTTATAGTTAAACTAACTAAGATCCATAGCAGGTTGACCGCTTTTTGCAGATTCCTTTATATTTTAGATCTAGAGCTTTGGCAGTTAATTTCATTGTGCACACACCTTTTTGGGTAAACCACATCCATATTATATTTGTTTCATCAATGTTTTAGATAGAATAGAAAATAAGACCTGATTGTTTCCTTCATATTCTTTTTAGCTAAATCAAATTAAACCATGTAATTGAATGGCATTTGAAGGACATAAGTTTGAAACTACTGCAAATATTAGGCAGGATTACGATAAAAATCCTATAAATTTATTTGAAATAAGTTCATGTTGGTCCGTGTAATTTAATAAGGAAATTTGGGAGTTGCATTCTTTCCAACATCGATTCTATGAGGTAGGACTTGCTAACAGGTGAATTGAGATTTTTTTTATTATAGATCCGAGATTAGTAATCTGAGCGATATAGTCCCCTAGTGGCTCAATCAATATTTTAGTATCTATTGGAGAAAAATAGGTAGGTCTTCCCAAGTGTATCACAAAGACACTGCTCGAAGAGGGGTAGATGTTTCATTTAGGAAGGGTGTGCCAAACAAAATCATGGGACGCTATGTGGTTGATGGTTTACGGGAATTTATGGCCAGTAGATAAGAGGGAACGACTGCGACCTGAATTCATGTGCACCCTGCAATTGCAACTACAACTGATGGCAATCTATTTGGAGATGATTCAATGATATTAAACATATTATTGGGTTGCATTTTTTTTTAATGTGTAGGTCTTATTAGTCCCCACTCCCCTCCTTTGGGGACTTTATAAATAGGCTTGCTACAACCCGCCATAATTTGATTGTTATTTAAGCATAATTAATGTTAAAATTTGTTTTACAATCATTAAAAAAACCATATCAAATTTTAATTTGTTTTAAATCATTAAAAAAACCATATCTTTTGATATGGAAGTATTTCAAACTATGCTCAAGCCTTTCTAAATAATTTATAGAAAAATTGCAGCTCTATTATAGAAAGTTTAAAATACTAAAACTATTAAAGTTGGAACTATTCTATTCCTTCTGGTAACCCAAGTGATTCCTTTGAATTTATTCGCACTAGAAATAAGAAGTCATTTAGGTAAGACACAATTTGAATTTATTTGGACGAAAGCCAAAAACAACTTTTTGGAATTTAGCCTAACTTTTCAATGATGAATAACACTTTTAGTAGTGTTTTGCATATCCTTGTGAGTAGGACATATTTTAATAGAGAAACATAGATATAGAGAACATTTACCACTATCATAAGGAATCCTTAAGACTTGCTAGAAGAGGATTACAAAAGAAGTGGTTTTGGCACTTGATATGTTTTAATCATTTGACATTGAATATATATATATATATATATATATATATATATATATATTAATAGGATACCTTTTAATCAATTGACATTGAATATGTTTTTTTTAGCATTTTTTAAGGAATGTTTTATTCTTTCCTTTTGAATAACATGTCTAATATACATTCATTCTCCTCAACAAAGGAACATGAACCTACCAAACTAGAGGTGTGGCTTAAGAAAGGCACTTTCTCTACAACAAGATATTTTGGTTCAATTCCTAATACATTTGGTAATAATTTATTTGTTTAATAGCTCAAATTTATTAGGTGGTTATGCTTTTTAACGCTATGAAGTATTTGAACTTGGACCTGATACCAAATGCAACAACCCAACTCAATAACATATTTTAACCTTAATTAAATACATATTTCTTGAGATAAATTTTGCAAAGAAAATAGTCTATACATGTATATTCGTCGAGACACTCCTTGCAACATTTGAGGGTTTAATCCTTGGCTAGCCCATGCCCCATGTTGGGGTGCTATGTCAATGCACCTAGGCATATATTGGTAGCAGACATGAAACAACCTTGTGTCACGCGAGTACGATCCCCGCCCAATTTTTTTATTACTATAGTGAAAAAGTGTATATTCAACAATAAAATAATATCAACGAACTAGCAGAAATTGATATTCTAATTCAAGGAGAAGAATCTCTACTTGATCAATAACCATATTAATCTGTTTTACATGTAGAACTTGTCCTCCTTTAGTCACCAACTCCTCTATTTGCCACTATAATTGGGGAGACAACTCTCCACCCAGCCAACCCCGAGCCAAATCTAAGGCCCTCGAGCCCTCAACAATTAACACTATGCCATACCCAAGTGAGACTTTAACTCTTTTTTTCTATCAACCTCTATAAAAAAATCTCCACCTCTTTATCCCTCCTTCATTACAGGGGCACAAACAACAAAATAACAAAGCAAGAAGCAATGAACCCCCAAAACAATTATCTAGAGCCCCTTGGCCCCTCTTTATTACTATATTTCCATATTTTATTCAAAATTTTAAATTAAATTAAATTAAATTATGCAACACTTGCCACTTATGCACCTAAATTAAATTACAAGTGCACATTTTCTTTTTTATTTTTATATATTACTTGACCTTTTTACTACTACCATATACTATTATAGTTGTACCAATGTCTACAGTTGTGGTGTTACAACATGAGGTATGTCTTTTTGAACCAAAATAATGAGAGAATACTTTTAGTTTGGTAAGGAAAGTTAATGGTAAAAATATTTCTACTAGAATCATTTCCACTAACACCTATAGAGATGGCAATGTCACATCCAAATCCTTACTCAACCCACAAGGTTGATTCCTCTACAAGTGCAGGAAATAAAAGCAAAGGGACTATGTTTCAATTGTGACATCAAGTATATTAGGAGGGATAAGTGCAGTGAGAAGAAATTATTCTATATAGATTGTGAACAGGAAAGAGATCCAGAGTTGGAATAGTTTCAAGAGGTAGAACTAGAAGATACTACTCCAACCATATATTTCTATGCATTGGTTGGCATTAACATTCCCAACACTCTCAAGATAGAATGGTTTATAAAAAAGAAAACGGTAATAGCGTTGATTGATTCTGGTAGTACCCAAAACTCCATTAATTGCAAACTATAGAGAATTAAAAATATGTTTATATATCCAACACTAAGTTTCAAATAATGATTGAAAATGGAGGTACCATAAAATATTCAGGAAAGTGCCATAGTATTAAACTTACTACGAGGGAGTATTTATTGGATAGTCTAATGATTGCAATCCAAATGGGTGGTGGCGATGTTGTTTTAGGGGTCCAATGCTTACAATCATTAGTATTACTAACTCTTAATTTTAATGAACTTTTCATGAGATTCTCCTCATAAGGAAAGATAAAAGAACTTAGAGGTATTTAAGGGAAACCCTCTAAAGTGATAAGTTCTAACAACAAGACATAATTGCTAAAAAAAGGGACAACATGGCATAGTTTCACTATTTTGTTCACTAGATGTTTAAGCATCTATACCCTCTATTGCAGTGGATCTCTGAAGAGTTATTGATAATCATTGTAAGGTATTTGGAGAGGTGTCTAAAGGTATTCCACCAGATCGATATCATGACCATGTTATTTGCTTTCAACTAGTAAGTGTACCACCTCACATCAGCCCTTATACGTATCCATATTAAAAAAGAGTGAGATTGAGAATATCATCAATAAATGTTATATGTTGGCATCATTCAACCTAACCAAAATGCTTCCTTTGCAACAATTGTCTTGGTTCATTAAAAGGAGGGTGCATGGAATATGTGTCAAGTTTATAGAGAGCTCAACAAGATTATCATCGATGAATTGTTAAATGAATTATATGGAGCAATTTTATTTACCAATTTGTATATTTATTCTAGATATCATCAAATTAGAATGATGCAATAAGACATTATGAAAATATCCTTTAAAACACATGAAGGTCATTAATAATTTTTATTGATGTTGTTTGGACTTATCAATGCACCCTACACATTTAAAAAATTGATGAATTATATTTTTAAACCCTTCCTAAGTAAATTTGTGTTAGTATTTTTTATGATATACTATTCTACAACAAATATTTGAAAGAGCATGTAAAACATGTTGACATGGTCTTACAACTATTGGAGGAGCAACAACTATATGTCAATCGTTTTAAGTGTGCCTTCAGGGTTCAGGAAGTGGAATATTTGGGTCATATTTCATCTCATGAAGGAATCAAGATGGACTGTAACAAATTAAAGTTATATTGGAATGCCCAATTCCCAAAACCTTTAATAATCATAAAGGATTATTAGGATTGATAAGCTATTACTACAAGTTCATCAATAATTACGGTAAAAAAACAACCAAAGTGTTATTGAAAAATGATTCATTTTATTGGACTCAATAAGAAACCAAAGTATTTGAAAAAACTTAAAGAGGTTGCGTACAACTATCGTATTAGCCGTGACCAACTTCACAACACTGACTTGGCATGGCGAATGGATGTAGAAGTCCTAGTGTCTTGATTGTCTTGACTCTCTCCCTTATTTTGTGGGTATTCATGCATATCATGTTTCACTACAACATGCATAACAACACATGAAGTGATTTAATAATTATAACATACAAATATTCTAGTCACTTTTAGCGGTGAACATTTTAACTGCAATGATATATCATTCGCTACACTCCCACTGCTAGCACAAACAAGCAATCATAGAATGAAATCAAGTAATTTTGTAGGATTCATGTCACTCCTTTCATTTCTTCATAATATCTCAACTGCATTGAATACATTTCCCTTCTTTTCTCAATAGTCTCTCAGGAAACCCTTCCGTGACATTTGGTTCCATGAATAACTATGGGTATTCATGCACAACTGGGAGTATTCATGCATAGCTGGGAGTATTCATGTCTTGATTGTATTTATTAAATAACCATGAGTATTTATGCATATAATATTTCACTACACCATGTACAACAACCCATAAAATTCATAATTATTTTATACTATTAATTTAATCACATTTTAGCAATCAAAAAGATGATAATGACGAGGAAGATCACGCTAATGTCTTTTCAAATCATCCTTTCTATGATGAATGTGAATCTAACCCAAGCATTAAGGGAAGTTATCAGCACTCTTTAGAAATCAGTCAGCTTGAGTTAGTAGAAGATATAAAATAGTATAACCTCAACAGAGTTGAAGATTTTATATATTGTTCTCTTATTGCATTATCTCATGTAGTATTGAGAATTGAGGACACCCATTTGCAATCCTTTCTTTTTGAACAACATGAAGGAATAATTTTGCATGAGTTTCATGATCTCGTGGCTTCTTGGATGGAGTTGTATTTTTCAAAGGTTTCTAATGCTCTAGATTTTGCAATACTTCTTATTTCCAGTCATAAGTATCAGCTGCCTACAGACTCTTTATTGAATTTATCACATCTTTTGTGGGTCTTCTCAAACAGTATCATGCATGGAATTATGATTCTCAGTCAAATGGTTTCTTGGCTTCACTGGAAGTATGATTACACTTGATTGGGTTGTTTCCTCCAATTAGAAGTAGGAGTAAATCGCAGAATAAGCTCGCTATACGAGCATGTAGATTCTTTTCAGTATGTTGGTTTGTAGTAGTATTTTTTCATTTCAGAGGTATGTGTTCAAAGTTTGAGAAAGTTGCAGAGATTTGGTAAATGACTCCATCACCCAATGAATAAGGCACAAGGACAGGTTCTTGAAGCCTCACAAGGACTTCATCCCACAGCAAGAGCCAGATGTTATAACTAGATCTTGTTCTTAGTTTATCTGTTATTTTTGTCCTAATTTTCAACCGTTGGTTTAAAATGATTTTACATTTTATGTTGATTTTAAGAATTTTTGACAATCAGTAATTTTTGTTGGATTTAATGCTTTTAATGGTTGAATTATTTCATTATTTTAGTTTTAAGATTTGTCTTTTGGGCTTATTATTTAATATGTATATCTTTAAGCTTTCAAAAACTTATAATAAAAGTTTATTCCAAGTTTTGGTTTATAATCTAACCATCATTTTTGAGTCCTTTGTCAAATATTTTCACGAGGAGATTCTTGTAGTAGCTCTGTTTTTCCTGTTTTTGTCATTATTATTGGGAGCATATTACGAGGTGATGGAAACGAATTCTGGAAAATAAAAAAGAGGTTTTTGTCCACAACAAACTAATTCACAAAAACCTCTCTCAATTTTACAACAAATGTTATTTTTTGAGATATTCGAATTCATATTTGTGGTCTATTTTTCAGGGTTTGAATTATTTAATAATTGCTTGCTTTAGTCACAAATTTTCAGCACGTATTCTGATCAATTGAGGGGGAATTTTTAAAAAACAAGAGATTTTTTTGGTCATAATAGACTCATTTAAAAAAACCTCTCTCATGTTTTGCACAGGTGTCCCGGATCGAGAGATATGAAGGCATCTTTGAGACCCAATTTTTCAGAAATTCGCCAAATTTCCCCAAATCCGATTTGCTATTTTTGGGTTAATTGTCTTTAAATATTTTGAGTTATCATGTAACTAATTGATGTAACTATTTCAAATTTTGACCTAGAAGGTAGTTATGGAACTACTTTACCTTTGTAATGATAAAAGGAAGACAAACATACAGTTTTGGGGTGGGAATTTTCACTCAAGGAGAGACTTTTGGAGCTTTGATATCTCCAACTAGCACTTATAACTCTTATGTAAGTGGATGACTGTTATTGATTATATAAAAAATGATAAGCCCTTTTACCTGTCATGATTTTTCATTTTTGATCTGTTTGATTACTCGACCTACAATTTCATTTTCTGTTTAAAGGTTTTATTCATGTAAATGCTTGTAGCCTGTGGGTGAAATTAGTATTTCATGTGTAATGTTTATGGCTTATTGGGATGTGTTTAATCCCCAGTTTATCTAACTCGTGCATGATTCAGTTCTGTATTAGCTTGTGAATGTTTATTACCTCCTTGCTAATGAAGTTTTAAACAAACCCTAAAAACCAATTTTATTCTATTTCTGTTTGAGATTGTGTTAGCTTGTTCTTGTGGTAGTCTAGGAACAATTTATAGCACTAGCACTTCCCATATCAACCCCAATTCTGTAACATAAACTTTGATATCAGTTTATAACATATTTATCTCACTCTATAGCACATTCGAGGAGGAGGGGGACTTTTTTTTTAATCTTTTCCTTATAATTTAACCATTTCAAGCTTTCCCCCCACCCCCTTCTCTACTAAACAATCTCTTAGGTGATCTATTTAGCCAAGTATTAATCATTATTCAAGACTCATCAAACATGGTTAAAGGTTGTTACATTGGCTCATTATAAAGAGACATTCATATCCATCACCCCCCCTTTTGAATACCCCATTAAGCTTAATTGAAATATGAACATAAGCAAATTATCGATCCTCTTTTCAATAGCCCATTAGGCCTATTAAAAAGTCCTCGTTGGGCCTTTCTTAGAAGTAAGTCGATTGTATACATTTGAACACATGATACACATAGTCCATTGAACTTAATTTAAATATGTCCCCCATTTTGAATAGTCTCCTCCATTGCAAATACATTGATCTCTTTCAAAAGATGGCCATTTGTCACTTTTTAAAGATCCTCTTAGCAAGGGGCTTAATGAAATATTAGGCCTCTTTGAAATAAAATATTTTGAAAGGCCTTGAAAGACCATTAAACCTATTCAAAAGAACCTCTTTGCAAGGCCCTCATGAATTATTGGGCCTCTTTGAAAGAACATCTTTCAAAAGGATTTGATGAACTATTGATCCTCTTTGAATGATCAATTCCCAAGAATTGAAATGCCGTTGCACCAAAATCCAATATGGCCCATCGACCATAATCTGAAAAACAACCTTCAAAATTCCCTAATAGGCCATCATGCTAAATTTCAAGAAACAAACATTCAAATGCCTCGATAGGCCATTGGGATGTTCTAAAATATGTCATTAAGCTTATTTTGAAGATGTACCTAATAGGCCATTGGGTTTTTTTAAATAACTATCCAATATACCATTCATCCCTTTTGAAATATAACCATCAATGACTTTAAAAAAAACTACGATAAGCCATTGGGCTACTTTCACAAGAACTGCCTAATAGGCCATTGGGCCACTTCCAAAGTTCTTACCGACTCCAAAAGAAGTTATGTAGTAAACATATTTATGTTTATTATAGATTGATAGAATATACTTATGAATATATATAAGGATAGATTGAGCAACAAGTTATTGATAAGAAAAATAAGATGATCTATTAAAATGAGTCTCCTTATGGTATTCTTTTATTTATTGAGTAGTCACAAATAGAAGGGGTGTGTGACCTTTAAAATTTTATTATCCTAGTTTATCATTGTTGCTATTCTTTAGTTATTATTTATTTTTGTTACAATTCCAACCCATTAAGGAATTCTTTGACCAAAAATCATAGTAAATAGGATTCTCTCTAGCTGAGCATGTTTCAATGGAGGCGTCATCTTTGTATTTGTCTAGTTTTAGAGGCTTGACTTTGTTCTTGTTTTAAAGAGTTGGCCTAGTTTCCTTATATTGTTTTCATCACATCTTGAAGTATGACTTGGTTGTTTAATTAAAAACTTGTATCCTTATTGGAAACATATTCTTCTTGTTTTCATTGTTGTATGTTCCTCTTAAGAGTGGAACCTTCAACACCATGTATTTATAATGTTGACCTTGCTAGTGAAATTCCATGAGTTGTTCTTCAAGGATTGTGATACAAGTTCCCAATTGCATCAACCATTCCACACGTAGCATAATATACAAGTCATCAATTAGAATAACATAAAATCCTACTTGTAGTTCCAATTCTTGTATATGAACCAAGGCTTTATAGCATCTTCCTACTCCTTTGAAATTTTGTCCATTAATGGCCATAACTGTGAGGTCCTTGGTGGGGTACACGAAATGGTTTAGTTGTTTACCTACATTGATGTCTATACAGTTATGGTTACTTCTAGAATCTACAAGTATCATTACATATATGTTTTTGACAATTCCTTTAAGATTTAGTGTCTTAGGTTGTGATTTCCTTTTTGTGGTTATAGGTGGAATTGGAAATTCTCTTTCTTCTTCTTTTTGAACATGGGTCTCATCACACTTCCTAAGATGAGGTAAAACAAAAATTTTAGTAGTTGTTTTATTTGGTACTTTTGAGTAATAGTGACTTTTTTAGGAACCTCCTCTTCATTTCTATTATTTTGGGAACATGATATTGAAGCTCATGATATTTTTGTAGTAATTCATTATGAATCATTAGTATTTCAATTCTAAATTTATTAGGTTGACTTGTTCTATCTTCACCTATTTAGTGAACCTTGGTTAGTGAATTTGGACATATACTTGGTTTTTTGTAAGTTTCATGTTCTTTATTGACTCATCGTGTTTTAGTTAGTTGATCAATCCTTTTTCAATGCTCATTAATGATCATTGATTCCTTATCGTTTTTAGACTCTGATTTATATCCAATTGTGATTTCATTCGTTGTGTTTAACTTTTCTCCTTCATTTCATCCATTATTTTTGAACAATGTAGTGACTTGTATTTAATAGATTTCTTTATTAATTCTAGGCATTCTCTATGGAAATATTCAATTAACTTGTAAATTATGTTGCCCAAATCTATTCATTTGTTAACTATATACCCTAATTTTTTTCAAGACTTCAAATGCCTATCCATAATTTGTGTGGCGCCATCAACTTCATCTGCATATCAACTATCTTTTGGTTGTAAGATTTTTTCACTAGTAATTATGCAGGTTCTTCTTTGCAAGACCCTCATAAATATAATTTTCTTTGTACATTTTGAAGTTACACACACACACTCGATAATATACATTTTCAAGGAAAAAAATAAAAGATGGTGGGAGAGAAAAATTAAAGGTGTGTAACCTTGTGGAAAACCATATTGAAGTTACACACGTACACGCATACACTGAAATGACAATATACATTTTCAAGGGAAAAAAAGATGGTGGGAAAGAAAAATTAAAGGTGTTTAATCTTGTGGAAAACCATATGGGCATGCATACATTAATAAAAAACGGATGAGATTTTGGTTGACTAGGTATGGACTGTGGTTGCATGGAAAGTGGTTGGTTTTTAAAATTGTACAAAATTGTATGGGTTGATGAAATAATTGCATGAAATTGTATAGATTGATGGATTTATTGTATGAAATTTTGGAAGCAATGGTGGTTAGTGATGACCTATATGGTGATGTTTTTTCACTATGCAAATAGAAGCTATGAAAACAAAATACAACTCTTGTTAAGATTGTATATTGACATATTTTTCTAGCATATGAAGTGTAATAAGTACTAATTGGTGACTATATTGAATGCTAGTGTATGAAACAATAACTGAAAGTAGCTTGAATGCTAATATGTTATGCGGAATTAATCCAGGAAATTGACAAAGAAGTTGGAGATAATCCTAAACGAAGTAAACATATTTGTGTTTGTGGATTTTTATAATATATTTATGCAAATATTATAAGAATATATTGAGTAATAAATAATTTATAAGAAGCAATGGTAGGAGTGGGGCAGGAGAGGGGGTATGAGTGAGAGTACTTGGAATAACCACCAACCATACAATCGACAAGGTAAAGATATTTGGTGGTTTGCTTTGAAACATTTCAAGAGGGAAAGAACCATGCATAAATGACTCATAGATAAAATCAAATGGAATCTTAAAGGAATGGTGAAGGTGGAAATATGCACATAGAGGAAAGAACCATGCACAACTGACTCATATGAACACATATTCAAAATATGCACATAGAGGAAAGAACCATGCATAGCTGACTCATAGATAAAATAAAATGGAATCTTAAAGGAATGGTGAAGGTGGATGTCTATCATGTTAAAATAACCAACAATTATGTGACTGGTTGTTAGGATAATGCATGAATTTATCTAGATAGGGGGTCCTCGTTCAAAATGACGAGTCCCTTGAATACCATTAAATTCCCTAAGGGTGCTATGAATACTATCAAAATTAGGAATTATCAAATATCCCTCACCAAACATCAACAATTAATGATTAGTGGGACAATTGTAGACACCTTATGCATGAAAACCTTGAAGGCCTTGTTAAAATAAAGGCACAAAAGGGAATAATATCACCCCATATGCCTCAAGATCCCTCAACTCTTGTTTTATTGTTTTCTAAGAAATTTTCTTTATGGACTTTGTACGTAGTAGATGGTGCATAGGTGGATATCCTTTGGTCATATGCCATGATTTTCTATCATTTTTCTAGTGACGTGTTCCCAATAGAATGATTGGGATGTTACTGGTTTGGGCCTAGTGCACTCGGTCTATATTGGGTGAGTGCTCTAGCTCAAGATCTTCCTTAAGATGTTGTAACTCCAAGTTCAGTTCATGTTGTAGAGTTGATTCCTTTGGAGAATTTCCGGGGCATATCTATGGATGAAGGTGGTGGCCCTATGTTTATGTGTTAGATAATTCTTGGATTTTGGGTGTTTTAGTGGCTTTCACTATCCACCTCTCAACTTGTAGTTAGTGGTTTAGAGACTTAATGGCCTCCATGCATTTAGGTCCTTTGGACAATGATGGGATAAGGGAAATTAGGTGCATATTGAGGCATCTTAATAATTAAATGGAGGGAATGCATGGCACCATCAATAACCTCATCCAACATGTCAAGCAATTAGAAAGCATGCAGTAAATTCTGGAAACTACAATTAAGAATCAAGGTGAAATATTAAGTAGTTGATTTCAGGAACATAGATACACTACCATATCATTATTAGGTTATATCATGGTTTACAATCAATTTCAAGGAAGAATATGGTACCTTCAAGCTCCAAACAACTTGAGGAGGATACAATGCAACAGCTAGTAGTTTCCATCATACAACATACAATTTCCCAAGTTGCTCCTAATATGGAACAAGGAGAGAAATTCATGGAGGAAGGTCACAGTGGCCATCACTCTACTTAATAATTTATGTCATATGCTCTTTATATGTTTGTTTTTGTTAGGACAATTTATTTGATGATATGGTTATAGACATTGCAAATATGTAATTTTTGGGCTCCTTTTTTTTCTTGTGGGATTTTTTGTTATGTTAGCTTAGAATTTGAGAGAAATTTTGAAAAAAAATGGTTGAAATGTATTATCAATATATTTGTTTTTCCACAACCCATTCTAATATACATTTCTACTTGTTTTTGTTAAAAATAAAAAATTAAAAAAATTGATGAGAAAATATTAAATCATGCTACAATGAGCCTCATGACAATATACTTCAATGCATTGATTGGTCATGAGGTGGAGGGGTATGTGCCCCTATACCTTTCAATAAACTAGTTAATTATTTATGTTTTTTACAATAAGGCAAGGGCCATAGGCTTCATTTGAAGATCATACTTCAAATACCAATAATAGATCTTCAAACCCATTCAAAGAATACTTTGAATCAAATAGAGGCCAAACAACCACTTCAAAGCTACTGTTTTAAATACATCAAAGTGTCTCGACTCCATATTAGTCCCATAACATTTTAATAATACTTAAAAATAGATAGTTTGAAGGCTTATAGCGACACCCATATACACAAGAAAATTTGATTTGGATATGTCCCATGCATCTAGCTTTGAATGTAGCATATAATGCATATCATAAACTCAATGTAGAAGGAAATTCAAGCCAAATAAACTTTTGGGAATTTCAAATTCACCAAGCAAATGGTTAATCAATGCAACAATCAAATATTCATGAATTCCATTACCCAATTATTTTATAATGCCACATGTTAAAAATAATGAATTGTAATACCTCCAGTTTTGACTTGGAATGTATTTAATCAAAATGATGTAAATGATGTAATTATGCTATTATTGTTGAGATTACAACTTCGGGAGTGATTCCCATGAGACTTGTGTTGTATCAAGTCTAAAATCTATGTCACATTAGGTTAAGATCCTCTCCATGAAACTGATGTCCTATTCATCTCACTAACTTATGTTGTATTAAGTTAAATATATTATGTTGTATTAAGCTAGGACCTTGTCCTGTTCGGGAGAGATGCTTGTACTGGGATCTTATGTCGTATCAAGATCATGGCCTTATGTTGTATTAAGGTCGAATACTTGTGTTGTATCAAGTCTGGACTAGTGTCATATCAAGTCAAATGATTCTCATGGATGGTACCCTATGAGATGGTTCTCCATAACTAGAGATGGTCTTGTGTTGTATCAAGACCACATGACTTATGTTGTATTAAGTCTCAAGGATATACTATGTGATGAATGGATAGTCATGGTCACCAAGTGCTACAAGTATCCTTTAGGGATTATCTACCCCTAGAGTGATTTACTTTAGCATATGACTATATGACCCGGGGTAGTACATATGATCATAGGTTCAGAACAATTCTTATGAATATGATATGATATAGATGATTAATTAATGAAACATATATGGACCATGCAAAGATAATTAATATGAGCACAAAGATAGAGAGATAATTCAAATTTCCCAGACATGCCTCAAAGTGAACTCGAATTAATAAGACTTCATTTGAGTCTTAGTTGTGATAAACAAAGTTCAGTTAATTAAGGAATCAACTCCTTAATTTATGCAAAGTGGTTGTTGAAGATGACATTGATGGAGCATCACTTGTTACATTTAGTTCTATTCAGTTACATTCATTTCTATTTAGTTATATTCAATTCTATTTAGTTACATTCAGTTTAGCTCAGTTACATTCAGTTACATGCAGTTCCATTCAGTTCAATAAGTTAAGAACTCAGTTAGAGGAAATTTAACTTAGTGAATTAATGGAGGGCGCATAGCTTCAGTGTGGTAGATAATTATGAAGTGCCAACTTGGCACCAAGTTTGTGGAGGCGCATGATCGAAGATGAGACAATGTTCACAATGTTAACAAGTTACTGAGTCATGAAACCATTCGCTACATGCATTTTATGACTGATTTCTATCTTGTTATTAAAGTGCTATGCACTTGGAAAGACTAGTACAATGTTCCATTTGAACTCTCTTCTCTAGTGATCATTTGAAGTCTCGAGGATATACTATGTGATGTATGTCCATTCATGGTCATGGTCTCATTTAGGATTAGCTACCCCTAGAGTGATTTACTTTAGCATATGACTATATGACTTGGGGTAATACATATGATCATGGGTTCTGAACAATTCTTATGAGTATGCTATGATATAGATGATTAATTAATAAAACACATATGGACCATGCAGAGATAATTAATATGAGCACAGATATAAAGAGAGAATTTGAATTTACCATGTATGCCTCCAAGTGAAATCGAATTAATAAGACACCAACTAAATCTTATTTATGATAAAACAACTTTTAGTTAATTAAGGAATCAACTCCTTAATTTAGGCAAAGTGGTTGTTGAATATGACACCGATGAAGAAGCACTAGTTCTATTCAGTTACATTTAGTTCAATTCAGTTCCATTTAGTTCCATTCAGTTACATTCAGTTGTGTTCAATTACATTCACTTCTAATCAGTTACATGCAGTTCCATTCTATTCAGTTTAGTTCAATGAATTAACAACTTAGTTAGAGGTAGTTAACAGTAGTGGATTAATGGAGGGCGCATATGTTTAATGTGGGAGATAATTATGAGGTGACAACTTGGAACCAAGTCAAGAAAGGCACATTAGGTTATGTGTGAGGTGTGCACACCGTTGATAGTGCCTGCTAGTCATGCAACCATTTTATACAGTCATTGTATGACTGATTTCTAACTTCTTATTAAAGTGCTATGCACTTGGCAATACTAGTACAATGTTCCATTTGATGTCTACTCTCTCGTGCTCTCTGATCAAGCAATCAGCTATTGTGTTGTAAACATTCACTGTCAATTATCAATCATACTCTAAGATTGTTTGCTAGGTTTTTTATCCTCCGAATCAGTGGAGGGTTTTCTCGGTGTTATCTCCCAAAATAAATTTATTTTCAATAAGTTCACTCATACAATTTATTTTTGCTCAATGATGAGGATTTCAAGATGCATTATGAGATTTTATTTGTGATTAACAAATTTTGAATAGCTGGTGCTTTGTTTTTCAAGAAAATTTGAAAGTTTAGCTTTCGGTGGCTTAGGCGGACTTTTCGATAGTTCGATAGTTCATTAGCCACCGAAAAGCCAGCTTCGGCGCAAGATCACGTTAACCACCAAAATCCTGTTGATCACGTTTTTTGAAAAGGTAATTTCAGTGGATTAGGAGACCGTACCAATGGTTCATTAGTCACTGAAATCCCCGCTTTTGGTAGCTAAGACCGAAATTTCAGGAAGCTCCAAGCCACCGAAAGTGGTGTTTTACTATGAAAATGATTTTTTTTTAAATGGTGATTCTGAGCAACTGGAGAATCATTTTTCAAAAATATTAGAGGTTTTTGTTACTAACAAGTCAGAGAAAAATAACCTCTCTCAGTTTTCCTACAGGTTTTGTATATTGGGAGAATCAAATCCATCTCTAAGACCTAATTTTCGGATCTCAGAATTTCCTGTTTGACACATGTTTTTGAAATCTATATCCCGGGAAAATTAAAATGAATTCCAAAAAACCGAGAGAGGTTTTTTCTCAAAACAAAACAATATACAAAAAACTCTTTAATTTTATACACAGGTGTCACATAGTTTAAGGACCAAATACATCTTTGAGCCCAAGTTTTCAGCAGTTTGGCGAAAGTTTTAGGGCAAAAGATGACCTGTCAGTCCTCCAGGTGGCATTTTTGACCTCATCTATCAACCCATGAAGCTTTTTTGTAGATGTTAAAGAGTTCAAGGATCAAACCTATGTCCCAGAGAATCAACTGGCTATTAGGGAAAATACATGAACTAGAGGTCTTGGAAGGAAAATCCAAACCCTAACCCTAAAACACATCTTGCGCTGGAAACCCTAACAGCAGTAGCAGCAAGCTTGCAGGATCCAGAGGCAACCCATGATGCTGATGTTATACAGGTTGAATAAATATTAGATTGATGAAGGATAACTCTAGGCTCTACAGGATGATAAGAAGGTCAAGGTTGCAGAAGAAAGATTCAAACCCTAGAACACACCTTGCGCTGGAAACCCTAGCAAAGGCAACTATTAGCCTCCAGAATTCGAAGGTAGCCCATGATATTGCTGATATTCCAAATCTTATGCAAGTTGAGAAAGTACCAGAAGGACAGGAGTAAAGTGTAAAATTCTGATTTAAAGGCTAAATAAAATTTTGCAGAAAATAGAGCTTTCGGTGGCTTAGGCGAATGCAGCAGCGGTTCATTAGCCACCAAAAGCAGAGCTTTCAGCAGCTAATAGACCCAGTATTTTGCCTCCTTAACCACTGAAAGCAGAAAAGGGTGCAAAAAGATGTTTTGGCATGCAAAACCATTTTTGGCGAGTATAACTAACTCAAGGATGAAATATAAAGCTGAAATTTGTTGGAAAACACCAGCGGGAGAGGTCTGTTCTAGTTTTGAGGATACAACAATGGAGAAAAGGGTTACAAACCCTACATCTTTATTACCAATAATGGCTTATCTATCAGATGAGAGGTTAAATCTATACTTCGGTGCTCACTGCAGTCATCAAAAAGTTCAATGAGTAAACAAGAGTTAGCATTAGATAGACTAGTAGTTAAATTAGGGTTTCTGACCTAATTTTGCAAAAAACATTAATTTTATCTATTTTTAGTAAAACAGATCCAATTTTTTAGGATCTGAATATTTTTGTAAAGGCCATAAATCCTAAGACTTATTTTGAATAAAGGGTTCGACTTTGGGGACTTGTAGACCATTACTATTGTTAATCTTCTCATATTGCTCATGACCTAATTTAAGCTCTTTTGCTATCATTTGTTCAGCTTCCATTTTCTATCTATTCTGTGCTTATGCTTGAATGTGTTATTCAGGTTTATTCAGGTTTATTGATGTTTGATAGCTGTCATCCTATTGGCATATTGATGATTTGAATTATAAGTACCTTCCTTGTTATAATTAGCCATTTATATATATATATATGTTTTATGTATGAATCTGCTAACATGATAATTTCTCCATCTCTGCACCATATTATCAAACCTCTGAACAGTGGTAGTTAGAAGCCTTATCCTTGATTGAGTTTCATGCATGTCTTGAGAGTGTGAGGTTCTATAGGTCACCTGACTTGATCTGTAACGTCCCCGACCCTCTGACCAACGAAGAGGATGCTACCATACATCAATCTTCCGGGCATCTAGCCCCATGAACATGAACATACATACATATAATGTTGTAACAATATTACTTAAAACATAAAACATACTACGATGCACTAATCATTCATATACATAGTGGAAGCAAACCAACATGCATTCATATACAATTCAACATTCATTATGTACATTATTATTCATCAATGATAAATACGATTGCAGACACAAGTCAGGAAATAATACTTATCTTAAGAAGGTCTTGTCCCGCAACCAACTACGTCGCTGCAACGTTCAACCCAACCATAGGCCCGCGTGCTCCTGAATCTCTCAGCAACGCTGCCACCCCCGAGTCGGGCATGATTCCCCAAGGAATAAGGAACTAACAAACTTACACATAGCCAAGGATAACAACACCACAAGGGTACACAGTTCAGCCAAGCCAACACAGTTGGGTTTATCAAGCGAACAACAGATCAGCCAAGCCAACAAAGTTGGGTTTATCAGGCCATCTAGGAGCTGGGAAAGGCTAAATGCTAAGCTGGTGAGCTCATTGAGGATCTAAAGACACCGACACCAGAACCAGCCTGGCTTCTAGGACACCCACACACACCCAACACAAGGAAATCAACCCTTTTTCTGCAACGCAGTCCCTCAGACCCTGATCTCCCTTCCAGTGCTATTCAACGGTTGTGGATAAGAAAGCCAACCCACTAGCTCTGTCTGTGTGGTTCCCAACCCACCAGGTTTATCAAGCACATCAGGCCCTCATTCGCCACTCCAATGCAGTCGAAGGACAAAACCACTACGTGCATGCAACAAAATAGTTATTCAAGCTTTAACAGGGAAAAACAACTCCCTGAATCGTTCTTGGCTCTATCGTGACCAAAACAATTCCACAGCAACCTATAGCAGCCAAATCACACAAGAAAAACACAGTCCGGCAATCATGGAAAACAACATCCCATGAACAACCATGAGCCCACAACACACAATCCCCACTGCAATCATTGGAGAACTTTCACCGACCGAAATGGGAAAGGAACCGGCTCCCAATATATTCGTGAGGGAAAAAGACGCAACCCACAGAACTGCAAGACAACAATCTGTGAGGCAGAGGAGAACGAACCCCAATTAATGAATTGCGGCCCCCTTTTAACTCCACTCAGCATGAGGGAAAATGAATAGAATCACGATCAGGATAGTGGACAGACCATCCGCAACCCAAAAGGCATGTCATGGAGAGAGAGCAGGTGTGGGTGTAGTAGTGGTTTTCCTGCCAACCAACAGCTGTCCCAACTAACAACAGAATAACTAAGGTGGTGGTTGGATGAGACAAGGGAAGGTGAGCAAAAGAGTGGTGACACATGGCTTTTTCCCCATGGCTCAAGATTCAACACTCCCCCCTCCTTATCCTTAGGAATCATGCCCCTTCTTAATTTGGTTGCAGAGAACATAGTTGGTTGGGTTATTTAATTAAAAATGCATAGTTACATGATTCCACAATTTAATATGTATGTCGCATGTCCCGATATACCATTGGTGACAATTTCTATCCGAAACATAACATAACCAAATCCATGGTGGGGCCTTTGCCTTTAGCTCCGCACCATGATTATTTACAATATATGTATCATGTATATTTAATGCAAACGGGGTCAAAACTGGGATGTTACATTCCCGTCCCCCTTCAATAGCACTGTCCTCAGTGCTTTACAAAATTGAACAAAATGCTACATTGGGACCGCCTCAGTGTTCTGCAGAATTGAACAAAAATGGATGTGCCAATTGCATGGCATCCTTCATCTCCCACGTAGCCTCTTCAGGTCCGTAGTGCTCCCATTGCACCTTTACCTATCCTATGGCTCGATTCCAGAGCATTGTGACCTTCCTGTCGAGGATGCGCATTGGCTCGATTTGGAACTCTCCCTCGGGTTCCACCTGAATCACATCCCAATTTATCACATGGTTAGGATCATGTACATATTTCTTAAGCAAAGAAGCATGAAAAACATTATGAGCTCTAGTACTAGCAGGTAATGAAAGTCTATATGCAATAGGCCCTATTCTTTCAAGCACTTCAAATGGCCCACAATATCTAGGTGACAGCTTGGCACAACTTCCAAGCTTCAAGGAACTCTTCTTTGCTTTCACTCTGAGGTAAACATGATCCCCAACACTGAACTCCTTGTTCATCCTATGCTTATTTGCATAGCTTTTCTATCTGTCATGTGCTACTTTCAGATTTTGTCTGATCTTTACAACCTCTTGCTCCATTTCCTTGAGCAATTCTGGTCCAAGCACAACCATGTTCACTGTGTTATCCCAAGTCACTGGTGTCCTACACCTTCTTCCATATAAAGCTTCATATGGACTCATCCCCAAGGATGCCTGCTGTCCATTGTTATAAGCAAACTCTACCAAGTGTAAGTAATCTTCCCACTTGGTTGGTTTGTCCATCACATACATGCAAAGCATGTCTTCAATCACCTAGTTGACTCTCTCTATCTGCCCATCTGTCTAAGGATGGTATGCAGTGTTGAAGTTTAGCTTTGTACCCAAATTTGCAAACAATCCCTTCCAAAAATTGGAAGTGAACTTGACATCTCTGTCAGAGACTATTGCCTTCGAAAATCCATGCAATTTGAAAATCTCCTTCATGAATATCTTTGCAATGTCATTAGCCTTATGAGTAGACTTCACCGGTATAAAACGTGCTGCCTTTGTCAACTTGTCCACCACCACCATGATGGAATCATGTTGTTTCCAAGTCATCAACAATCTTGTAATAAAATCCATGGAAATAACTTCCAATTTCCATTCCGGAACTGGAAAAGGCTGCAACAAGCCCGCTGGATGTTGATGCTCAACCTTTACTTGTTGACATTTCATGCACCTTGAAATGTATTCAGCCATGTCCTTTTTCAATCCTGTCCAAAAGTACTGCTTTCTAGCTGAAGCAATTGTCTTCTAATATCCTGGGTGACCAAAATACAGAGCTTGATGGATTTCATCCATAACAACTCTCCTCAAATCTGCTACATCCAGAATATAAATTCCACCTTTATAAGTAAGAAGTCCATATTCTTCCAATTTATATCCTTCATACTTATTCTCAAGACTTTGCTACTGCAATTTGTCTTTTACCTGCTCATACAGTTCATCTATGGCAACATGATTGCCAATCTACTACCTCAAATCTGATTGGAAAATACTAAGAGATGCCACATGCATTTCTTGTACCTTCCTACTGAGTGCATCAGCTACCTTATTCTCCTTTCCTTTTATGTTTTTGATTTTGAAATCAAACTCACATAAAAATTCTAGCCATCTCGCTTTCATAGCATTCAGAGTAGGCTGATCAAACAAATACTTCAGACCACAATGGTCTCTCCTGAGCTCAAATATTCTACCCATCAAGTAATGTCTCCACATCTTGAGAGCATGTACTATGGCTGCAAGCTCAAGATCATGAGTGGCATAGTTCTTCTCATGCTCCTTCATCTTTCTTGACACGTAACATATCACATGGTTGTCCTACATAAGGACTCCTCCAAGCCCTTGTTCACATGCATCGGTACATACCACAAAATCTTTCTCTGGATCTGCAACCTTCAATACTGGTACACTGGTGAGAATATTCTTCAACCGCTGGAATATTTCTTCACACTTCGAAGTCCATTCGAACTTTATCCCCTTCTTTTGCAAAGAAGTGATGGCATGTGCAACCTTGGAGAATCCCTCAATGAATCTCCTATAGTATCCTACAAGTCCCATAAAAGATCTTACATCCATCACATTTCTTGGAGTAGGCCAGTTCATAATGGCTTCAATCTTCTCAGGGTCCACTGATATACCCTCTTCTGAGATAATGTGACCCAAATACTGAATTCTATCTCTGTAGAAGTCACACTTGCTCAGTTTTGCATACAACTGATGTTCTCTGAGCACTTGCAATGTCAATCTCAAATGTCCTTCGTGTTCTTCCTCATTCTTAGAATAAACAAGAATGTCATCAAGGAAAACAAGAACAAACTTGTCCAAATACTTGCTGAAGACACTGTTCATGAGGTACATAAATGTAGCTGGTGCATTTGTGAGACCAAATGGTACCACTACAAACTCATAATGTCCATACCTTGTCCCGAAGGTTGTCTTATAAATGTCTTCATCCTTGATTCTCACCTGATGGTAACCAGATCTCAAGTCAATCTTGGAAAATACCTTTGCTCCTCTCATTTGATCAAAGAGGTCATTAATCCTAGGCAAAGGATATTTATTCTTCACAGTAACTTTGTTCAACTATCTGTAATCAATACATAACCTGACTGTACCATCTTTCTTCTTTACAAACAGAACCGGTGCTCCCCAAGGAGACACACTCGGCCGAATATACTTCTTTTCCAACAACTCTTGCAGTTGCATCTTCAACTCTAGCATCTCCGGTGTACTCATCCTGTAGGGTGTCTTAGACACTGGTACTGCTCCTGGCACAAGTTCAATGGTCAAATCAATGTCCCTCTTTGGAGGAAGCCCTGGAATCTCATAAGGAAACACATCCTTGAATTCCTGTAACACCTGATAGTCCTCCAACCTAGGATTTTCATCTCCTATTGGTTCCAAAATATGAGTTGCATACAACTGGAAACCTTTCCTACAGAACTTCTTCAACTGCATTGCTGAAACTTGTCTTACTGAAATTACCTTTGGAATACCCTTCACAACTACTGGATTTCCTTCTTCATCCGTGCATTCAAAAGTCTTGTTATAACAATCAAGCTTTACTCTGTGAGCTTCTAACCAATCCATTCCAATGAGAACATCATAGGAACCAAGCGGCAGAACATTCAGATCTACACAAGTGATCAATCCATTCATAATCAATGGACATTTCTCCACTACTTTACTGGCCTTTCTCTTAGTTCAAGTGGCTAGCTGAACTAACCAAGATTTTCTATGCTTTACCTTCTTAAAAGCACAAATCTCCACTACTCTAGGAGTAATGCAACTGTGAGTAGAACCAGGGTCAGTCAAAATAGAAACAGATTGTTCAACAATATTACCTGCAACTTCAACCATAGTTGACTGGTGATCTGCCTAGCGGTCCTCCAGTGCTGCATAAATCCTAGGGACTGCTCTTGCTACCTGACCCACTGTTTCTGCTTCTTGAATGTTATAAGATGGCCTTGCAATTCCATTCTCGAGTGGACAATGTCTGCGCAAGTGGGGTCCTTCACATTTCCAACATTTGAGTGGACCTTTATTCTGTGGTGGCTCTTTAGGCTTTCCACCTATCACTCCAACTAGATTACTCCCAGCTTGGGATGGTTGCTTCTGCTGACTCCTGAATCTAGAAGGTTTGAAACCTTTCCTTCTTTGGTCAAACTTCTCATTCTTCTTGTCCTTCCATGCTTTGTGGTAATCAAGTTTACCTTTGCTTTGCTCATAGCAATACTTATCCTTCCTTATGGCTTCTTCAAGATTTCTTGGTTCATAAAACTCAATCCTATCCTTGTAAGAATGAGGCAATCCACTCAGAAACCACTAGACCTTCACTTTTTAATCTCTGATGTACCGAACATACCTCAACAATTCCAAGAACTTGTTTGCATATTCATCCATGGTCTGTTGTCCCAATCTCAGCTCATGGAACTCCTTGATCTTGTCATCATAATACCTATCAGAGAGGTATTTCCGCTTGAAATACTTCTTGAACTATTTCCACTCCAGTTTCCTTTCGCCAATCCTCTTTACTTGCTTGAAGTGTTCCCACCAAATGGATGCTCTTCCAATTAGATTGAATATGGAAACTCTTTCCTTCAAGTTTCCTGAATAATCTTGCACTTGAAAGTACTTCTTTATCCCAAGGAGCCAAGCTTCAGCCTCTTGTCCAGTCTTTATCTCACCATCAAATGTAGGAGGCTTAGCTTTCTTAAATTCATCCCGAGAGCAATCCCTATGGTGTCTTCTTCTTCTCCTTTTATGAGAAGATGAACTTGTATCTCCACTGGATTCTTCAAAGTCAGATGATCCACTGGAATTCCTTCTCCTTCTCCTAGTGCTGCTCTTATTTCCTTCTGGTTTTGTTGTACCTCATCCAGAGTCTATCTTTCTCTGCAAATCTGTCAAACTCTGCAACATGGTAGCATTCAGCTGATGCTGCTCTTCCTAGGATTTAATCAAGCTTCTCATGGTGGCTGCAACATTGGATGGTGTCTCTTGGAATCTCCTTCCATTAGACTCTATGTCATCATTTCCATTCCAGACATTTTCTCCCATGGCATCTCCTGCATGCTCGTAAGAATCCCGAGCATCATACCCATCATGGTTTCTCATGACTGAACCACCTTTTGCTTTACTGTTCTTCTTGGAATACTGCTCTTGGAAGTTGTCTATAATTCTGCAAATGTGTTAGTAGCAAAATGTTAGATGCATATCATTAATATAAATAAAAACTACTTACCTTCCTCTTTTGGAAATTCATAAAACAACAATTTTGCTTAAAACACAAAACTTTTTCCCTCTTCCTTTTTAGCCCTGTGACCACTGATAATCTGTTGAAAGCCTACTAAAAGACAATTGAAAACTACTTGAAAAATCATGGAGAAGTTCCCTCGAAAAACCCAAATCTCCTTTGTCCCAATCGGACCTCCTCCCAACTATCTTTCCGACACTTCAGTGGTCAAAACATCTAGCTCATTGGCGGTCTGTTTGCTTATTTCTTTCCAGCGTGTCGACCCGTAGTGATCTAATCCCCCAAAACTGTAACGACGATGCCAAGGTATATTCATCAGCGGTTTCATCAGCTAAGTTTTTCCGTAGTATCGACGGTCGAACGCGTTATTCGTCGGGTGTGCAGTCCCTTGGGCAGCCGCAATGGCGGAAAGTGATCTCACTGCAGTTTCTGCGGACACCTATCGGCTATCGGACCTACTATCCATCGGGTGGATAGTGCTTTATATTGCCACAATGGAAGATTTACAATCCTTTGATTCCTTCCAATCGACGGCCTGATCCTTAATAATTTTCCAATGACTTTATACTCAAACCAAATCTTCAAAATTTTCCTCTAATCGGGTCTCTTCCCTGCTAATTCTCTGGCGTTTCAGCAGGCAAATCAACTAAACTTTTGATCTGCATTGGCGATGTCAACGACTGCTCATCAGGTCTTCTCCTTACTAACCTTTCGGTGTTTCGGCGGCTAAAACCTGTAATTTCCTCTGTTGTATCGGCAGGTTGCTCGTCTATTTCCTTCTGTCGTATTGGGTCCATAATGGTCTAACAGTTTGAACTTATCGATGGGGAAACCAACTAATCCGCTGCATCGGCGATCGGGCGCACTGGGCGTTGGGAAATTAGTCCTTTTGGTTTCCGCAATGGTGGCCCATGATCTTTCTATGTCTTCCACAGCCACGGGCCTATCGACGGTCGGAACAACTGTCCATCGGAGGAATAGTCTGCTCATTAGCCACAACGATGGACGTTCTATCAACTAACTTTATCCGACGTAGCTCATCGGAAATTGAATCCTCTAAGCATCGGCGATGTGATCAACTGACCATCACCGATGGCCAATGATTCTACTAGTTACAAAAAATTTCAAATTTTTTTGCTTTAGTCTTCTTCTTTTCCGCTGCTTCATCGGCTCAACCATCTCTTATTCTCCGTCGATCCGTTTAACTATTTGTCGGTGAAAGCTTCCCCTATATGCCATCGATCAAATCAATTGTTTGTCGCCGCCGTATTTATGTATCAAAACCTGGAACTACTATTCGCTAAACACCTCGGCATCGGTGAGTGGAAGGACTAATGCATCGGCAGAATAGTTCACTCAGCAGCCGCAACAACGGTTCATCATTGTTGAACCTTTTTCGATCGGTGGCCCGATCCCCTAATGATTTCCGATTGGCGATCTGAAGCACCACTTAATCGACATTAGCAGTCGGAAACTATAACCATCGGAAGCTTAGTGCTCTAAACTTCCGCAACGACGGATGCATGAACAACTAACTCCTTCCGATGTTCATCGGCGACCAGTACAACTAAAATTTTCTGATGGCCGATGATCTCATGCTTTAGAGAAATTTTTGAAAATGTCCCACCTTGTCTTCCACCGCATCGGTCGTTGGAGAAACTATCCTCTACGGCATCGGCGGTCGGAGGCTCTAACCGTCGGGAGAATAGTTGTTTAGGTAGCCGCAATGGCGGCACAAGCTCGTCTATCCTCTTTCGATGTAGTCACCAACCTTTTCGTCACGTCGGAAACTGGATCATTTAGGCATCGACGATGTGATCAACTAATCATCGTCGATCCCCGATGATTCCATTACTTTGTAAAACTTCGAAATTTCTCCCCGCGGCGGGTGAGATTCAGACTAACACTTCCGCGGTGTCGGAGGACCTTCTCACTTAGTCCTTCGATCTGTCGACGACCGACGAATGCAACCTTTCCTCAATTTCCTTTCGATTACCATCCGTCGAGTGGCCTTCCCACTAAGGGCTCTGCTGCATCGGAAGAGCTTGTCACTAAGTTTTCCGATGAGCCGACAATTCTGGCACTTAGAAAAATTTTGTGAATTTTCCTGTCATCACCCATTTTATCCTGGTTTCTTCTAGGCAGTAAGCAACCTGCCTCTATTAACCGTTCTTTCATGGCCCTCTGAGGCCCAAATGTTGCAACATAACCTCTGTCACTGCATCTTCACGGCCCATTCAGGCCCATGCTGCAACCAGAGCTTTGATACCACACTATAACGTCCTCGACCCTCCGACTGTCGAAGAGGACGCTACCATACATCAATCATCCGGGCATCTAGCCCCATGAACATGAACATACATACATATAATGCTGTAACAAGATTACTTAAAACATAAAACATACTACGATGCACTAATGATTCATATACATAGCGGAAGCAAAACAACATGCATTCATATACAATTCAACATTCATTATGTACATTATCATTCATCAATGATAAATATGATTGCAGACACAAGTCAAGCAATAATACTTATCTTAATAAGGACTTGTCCCGCAACCAGCTACGTCGCTGCAACGTTCCACCCAACCATAGGCCTGCGTGCTCCTAAATCTCTCAGCAACGCTACCACCCCCAAGGCGGGCATGATTCCCCAAGGAATAAGGAACTAACAGACTTACACATAGCCAAGGATAACAACACCACAAGGGTACATAGTTCAACCAAGCCAACATAGTTGGGTTTATCAATTGAACAACAGATTAGCCAAGCCAATAAAGTTCGGTTTATCAGGCCATCGAGGAGCTGGGAAAGGATAAATTCTAAGTTGGTGAGCTCATTGAAGAGCTAAAGACATCGACACCAGAACCAGCTTGGCTTCTAGGACACCCACACACACCCAACACAAGGAAATCAACCCTTTCTATGCAATGCAGTCCCTCAGACCCTGATCTCCCTTCCAGTGCTATTTAGGGGTTGTGTAGAAGAAAGCCAGCCCACTAGCTCTGTCTATGTGGTTCCCAACCCACCAAGTTTATCAAGCACATCAGGCCCTCATTCGCCACTCCAATGCAGTCCGAGGACAAAACCACTGCATGCATGCAGCAAAACATCTATTCAATCTTTAATAGGGGAAAACAACTCCCTGAATTGTTCTTGGCTCTATCGTGGCCAAAAAGATTCCACAGCAACCTACAGTATCCAAATAACATGGGAAAAACACAGTCTAACAATCATGGAAAACAACATCCCATGAACAACCATGAGCCCACAGCACACAATCCCCACTGCAATCACTGGAGAACTTTCACCGACCAAAATGGGAAAGGAACCGGCTCCCAATCTATTCATGAGGGAAGAAGACTCAACCCACAAAACCACAAGCCAGCAATCCATGAGGCAAAGGAGAACGAACCCCAATCAATGAATTGCGGCCCCCTTTTAACTCCGCTCAGCGCGAGGGAAAATGAACAGACTCACAATCAGGATAGTGGACAGACCATCCGCAACCCAAAAGGCACGTCATGGAGAGAGAGCAGGCGTGGGCGTAGTAGTGGTTTTCCTGCCAGCCAACAATTGCCCAAACTAACAATAAAACAACTAAGGTGGTGGTTGGATGAGACAAGGGAAGGTGAGCAAAAGAGTGGTGACACATGGCTTTTTCCCCATGGCTCAAGATTCAACACTCCCCCCTCCTTATCCTTAGGAATCATGCCCCTTCTCAATTTGGTTGCAGAGAACATAGTTGGTTGGGTTATTTAATTAAAAATGCATAGTTACATGATGCCACAATTTAATATGTATGCCGCATGTCCTGATATACCATCGGTGACAATTTCTATCTGAAACATAACATAACCAAATCCATGTTGGGGCCTTTGCCTTTAGCTCCACACCATGATTATTTACAATATATGTATAATGTATATTTAATGCAAATGGGGTCAAAACCGGGGTGTTACATGATCCATTTAGAAAACCCTAAAAACATTTATGTTACCAGGCATCCTCAAGCTGCAACCTAGAGGAGTTTCTTGGAGTGATAACAAATTGGTGCCATTTCAGGGGAGAGGAGACTGAAGCTCAGCTTCCTTGGGAGATGACATAGATCCTTCTTTGATGATAGACAAAGTTTGGACACTATTTTGGTTGTAATAATCTATCTGGCGACTCCATTGGAATAAGGTGGCTTTAAGAAGACTAAGTACCAAAGCAAACCCTAAAGGGCCACCAGTAACACCTGTTTTAGATCCAGAAGAGATTCTAAGAAGAGCTAGGGCTTCACTAAGACAGACCTCTAGAGCTGCAAGGGGAGCTACATCAGGTATTTCTAGAGGTATTTCTGCTGTTATATCAAATAGACCTCCATTTCAATCTTCTTCTATTGAAGCATCTAGTTCTCAGAAGTTTATAAGTAAATCAGAAAATTTTAGGGTTGAGGAATCTTCAAGCATTGTTGCTTGTGAAGATATCATCCCTGGTGACTCCATGAAGGACAAATTCAGTGGCGAATCCACAATATTAAGATGTCAAAAGCATTTGCTACTCTTTTGGCTTGGAGTTTTGCACCTCTTGACTTCTCTTCTGTTCCTGGTTTCCCACATCCAGTACCTGATATGTCCGAATAGGGAGATTTTTTACCTGTCTTCAAGGAGGAGAAAGAAGACAATCCTGCAGAACACCTCCTCAAGTTTCACAAATGCATGGATATATTAGAATAGCAGCATGAAGATGTTCATGTATTCATTATATGGTGATGCACGTCAGTGGTATTTTTCTTTACCTCCTTCTAGCATTTCATCATTGAAAGATTGTCACCGTGCATTCACTGAGCACTATAAAAGGTACTATTCAGATGAGTTTGCATTTGATAATTGTTGTGAAGAATATAAGTTGCATTCTCAGGATGAAAAGGTAAATAGAGAGGAATATTTCCCTCAAGAGCTACCTCATCTCTCTTATGATCTTCACGATGAGGTACTTTCCCATAAGCATAAACTAGAAATGAATTATAAAGGAGTTGAAGGTTTTCCTACCATCATTAAATTTGATTGTGGTGAATATGAGGAATTGATTTCTTTAACTACACATGGAAATGATCAGCTTTCTGCTGGTCAAATGATCATTGAAATCAGTGGGGCTAGCTCACAGTTTCTAGATTTGCAAATCAAGGGAAGCTGCAATAACCATGAGGAACCATATTTTTAGGGACTGCCTAATATCCAACTAGAACATCAGGAAGATATTCCTTCTCCTTATGAATATGTGGCTTCAAATTATGACAAGGAACCAGATGCTTATTACGAATCTGCTACTCAAAAGTCCAATAAAGATCTTTTTAGTTTCGGTATATCCTGCAAAGATATTATTGTGGAAGAGGAAATTGTTAGCTGTGATAAGCCAGCCTATCATCATGATGAATTTAGATCACGTGAAGGGGAGCAGAAAGAATAAGATTAGTTGTTGAGCTTGCATTTTTATCAGACAAAGGTTGAGCAGTCCACATTCAACATTGACATCAATGAAGGAAAAGATCAGCAACATAAAAATGTATTTCCTGTTGGATTTTATGACCCTATTGCTGACTATCTGGAACTTATGAGCAGCATAGATATCAAAATATTTTTGTCAGATGATAGCTGGTTCTGTCACCCTTTGAAACTACATTGTTGCATGCTATGGTTTCATTTATTTTTCAGGTCAAGATCAAGGATAACTTCAGCATATCAGTTTCTGACATGGCTTCATTGGAAGCATGATGTCACATGATAAGAACCCTCTACTGATTAGAATTAGGAGTAGGAATAGATAGGAAAATAAGCTCTTAATATGAGTAGCTAGCTCATTTTCAATTGTTTTCATGAATAAGCAAAGCGGGCTATAGGCAGGTTGCAAGGGATCAGTTATAAAAGACAAATGACTCCATGCCCAATGGAACACTAGAAGATGGCTTTAATTATTCTTTTTCAAGAAAAGCATTTTGGTCTAGGGTTCTTGGGACCTCACAGGGAGGTTCCCATCCCGAAGTAGGAGCTAGATGTTATCTCCCAAAATAAATTTATTCTCAATAAGTTCACTCATACAATTTATTTTTGCTCAATGATGAGGATTTCAAGATGCATTATGAGATTTTATTTGTGATTAACAAAGTTTGAATAGATGGTGGTCTGCTTTTCAAGAAAATTCAAAATTTTATCTTTCTGTGGCTTAGGCGGACTTTTCGACAATTCATTAGCCACCGAAAAGCAAACTTTCAGCAGCTAACAACTTCGGCTCAGGACCACGTTAACCACCGAAATCCTGTTGATAACATTTTTTGAAAAGGGACTTTTGGTGGCTTAGTTGAATGTACCAATGGTTCATTAGCCACCGAAATCCCTGCTTTCGGCAGCGAAGAACAAAATTTCAGGGCGCTCCAAGCCACCGAAAGTGGCGTTTTACTATGAAAAGGATTTTTTTTTAAACAGTGATTCTGAGCGACTGGAGAATCATTTTGAAAAATGCTTGGATTTTTTGGTTCCTAAAAGGTCATATAACAATAAAATCTCTCATTTTTCCTACAAGTGTTGTATATTGAGAGAATCGAATCCATCTCTAAGACCTAATTTTTGAATCTCAGATTTCCTGTTTGACACATGTTTTTGAAATCCATATCCCGGGCAAATTAAAACGAATTCCAAAAACCTGAGAGAGATTTTTTCTTAAAACAAACCAATATACAAAAACCTCTTTCAGTTCATACATAGGTGTCATGGATGTGAAGGACCAAATACATCTCTGAGCCCTAGTTTTCAGTATTTTGGCCAAAGTTTTAGGGCAAAAGATGGCCTGTTAGTCCTCTAGGTGGCATTTTCAACCTCATCTATCAGTCCATGAAGATTTGCTGTAGATTTTGAAGAGTTCAAAGATCAAACCTAGGTCCCAGAGAATCAACCGGCTATTAGGGAAAATACATGAACTAGAGGTCTTAGAAGGAAAATCCAAACCCTAACCCTAAAACGCATCTTGCGTTGGAAACCCTAGTAGAGGCAGCAGTAAGCTTGCAGGATCCGGAGGCAGCCCATGATGCTGCTGTTATATAGGTTGAAGAAATATGAGATTGATGAAGGATAACTCTAGGCTCTACAGGATGATAAGAAGGTCAAGGATGCAGAATAAATATTCAAACCCTAGAACACACCTTGCGTTGGAAACCCTAGCAGCGACAGCTATTAGCGTTCAGAATTCGGAGATAGCCCATGATATTGCTGATATTCCAAATCTTATGTAGGTTGAGAAAGTACCAAAAGGACAGGAGTAAAGTGTAAAATTCTAATTTAAAGGATAAATAAAATTTCGCAGAAAAAAGAGCTTTCGGTGGCTTAGGCGAACGCAACAGCTGTTCATTAGCCACTGAAAGCAAAGCTTTCGGCAGCAAACAGACCCAGTATTATGCCTTCTTAACCATCGAAAGCAGAAAATGGTGCAAAAATATGTTTTTGCACGCAGAACTAGTTTTGGCGAGTACAACTACCTCAAGGATGAAATATAAAGCTGAAATTTGTTGCCAAAACACTATTGGGAGAGGTCTGTTCTAGTTTTGAGGATACAACCATGGAGAAAAGTGTCACAAACCCTACCTGTTTTTTTTACCAATAGTGGCTTATCTATCAGATGAGAGGTTAAAGCTATACTTTAGTGCTCATTGCAGTCATCAAAAAGTTCAATGAGTAAAAAAGAGTTAGCATTAGATAGACTAGTAGTTAAATTAGGGTTTCTGACCTAATTTTGCAAAAAACATTAATTTTATCTATTTTTAGTAAAACAGATCCAATTTTTTAGGATCTGAATATTTTTGTAAAGTCTATAAATCCTAAGACTTATTTTGAAGAAAAGGGTTCGACTTCGGGGACTTGTAGACCATTACTATTGTCAAGCTTCTCATATTGCTGATGACCTAATTTAAGCTCTTTTGCTATCATATGTTCAGCTTCCATTTTCTGTCTATTCTGTGCTTATGCTTGAATGTGTTATTCGGGTTTATTCAGGTTTATTGATGTCTGATAGCTATCATCCTATTGGCATATTGATGATTTGAATTATAAGTGCCTTCCTTGTTATGATTAGCCATTTATATATATCTGTTTTATGTATGAATCTGCCAGCATGATAAGTTCTCCATCTCTGCACCATATTATCAAACCTATGAACAGTGGTAGTTAGAAACCTTATCCCTGATTGAGTTTCATGCATGTCTTGAGAGTGTGAGGTTCTATAGGTCACCTGACTTGATCCATTTAGAAAACCATAAAAACATTTAAGTTACCAGGAATCCTCGAGTTGCAACCTAGAGGAGTTTCCTGGAGTGATAACACTCTGGGTACACCCTGTTTTCTATGGTTTGATTTATTTATGTCTTTGGATTATTGATGAGATCTATCTGCACAGTAATTGTGGATTAAAGTTTTAAAGTTTAATTATCTTCATATTGCTCAAATAATAACATGGTATCAGAGTAAGGGCATGAAGGAGATTATTTTTCCCCACGCAAACTAAATCCTACGTGATCTTGAGGAGTTAATCAAAAGCTTGGAGCCATGGCATTGATATCCATCCAACAAGAAGGCCAACTTGAAGGTGGTTCCAATTTCAACACATGAAAGACAAGGGTGCTAATCATTCTTGAGGAGCATGATATAGATACCTACGTGACCTTAGTGAGTGAGGATTCTATCCAATGCAGGGCGAATTAAAGTGCAAGTCAATATGCATCATTTCTATCACTGTTCAAGAGATAAATTTCGTGGAGACGGTCTGATCAATCCGTGAGGAATCAAACAAAACGGTTGAGAACCCACTTCCCAAATGGGGTGATTAACTTATACAAGCAGATTTAAAAAATTAGTAACTATTTGAAAGATACGATCAGGTATTTGAAGATGAAATTATCAAAAAATGTGTTATAGTCATTTTCTCAAAGTGGACGAATTGATGGAAACACCCTAGGATCTATCGTTTGGATATTATCATTATTCAATGGATCTTGTGTATAATGAGAGTCTCATAGAGTTGAGATCTCATCCTAAGAAGAGGATGATTGTTGGAAGAATTTTTTCTTGAAGAAGAGATTTCGCTTCAGGTTGCATGGGATCCAGTTTCTCCATGCAAATATTTTCTACCTCTTGCATGCACTCAAATTTGCAAAGAGATCAAGACCAAGGGACTCAAGTAATATCCGCAAAGAAGCAGAGGGCAAGAGGGAGCATGTAAAACAATAAAAGATAAGTACTTTAATTTTTTTATTATATGTTATTTAGATCTATATGCTTTGCTTTTGAATGTTTTCATTATAGTCATATAGAGATTCATATTCCCGAGATTAGGAATTGTGAGCATATATGTTGATTTCCTTTCCTTTATTTGAAAATAAACAAAATTCATAAGATATGAATAATGAATGATTTTTTCATAAGATATGAATAATGCATGATTGTTTCATAAGATATGAATATAAATCATGCATGATTGTTTCATAAGATATGAACATAGAGATGCATAATTGTTTCATAAGATATGAATATAGAGCTGCATGATTGATTCATGAGATATGAATGTTATGATTGTTCATAAAGATATGAATATAGAGTTGCATGATTATTCATGAATGTTGGGTTGCATGATTATTTGATTATCATGTGCTTTTATAAAATCATAATTTTCTTTATTACAATTTGTATTCATGTGATTAGGAATGATGTTATGGTATAAACATGATTAAAAGCATATGTTAAATAGGAAAAATCATGTTAAGAAGAATAATGGTTTGCATAAATATTCATCAGATCTAAATACAAGACTGATATAGAACTACAAAACATTACATGAAATATGAATGGATTTAATGTGTACATAACTATATGGACCACTGATTAAAATTCATGAGATATGGTTATACTGAAACATTGGTTTGAATGTTTTGCATATCAGTGTCTGTTGTTTGTCATTTTATTGAAATGACTAAATTATGCAAGATTGCTAATAATTTGATTGAATTTGGCTTGTAGGGAAAAAAACAATATTCCTTGAATGACATGTATTGAATGAGTGTCACGTCCCCTCTCGCCTTGGAGAGGAAAGAGACGTCATCTACCTTTGATATACCATAATGTAATGTACCCGACATTCTAATACTGCTGTGATATACCACAATGTCCATGAACCTGGTACCCATACACCTAACTGATATGGGGAATAGTTTAAAACTTCTCTTTAATTCAGTCATGGGTCATGTAACATCCCTTAACCTTCATTCTTAGGATTAGAAACCACTGTAACAGTCATTCTACCCTTGACAGATCCCTTCTGCGACTGGAAACACCTTTTCTGCATTGAACATGTCCCTTCCGCACTCCACCTTTCACACTCCCCTTTCCGCCTTCCACCCCGGAACTCGGGGACCAGAAAACATAATGTGCGACGAAGTTCTTTGACCTCTTTCCGCTTTTCAACTTTCGCCCTTCTGCCTTCCACTTGCGGAACTAAGGGAATTGGAACTCAACGTTCAACGGTAACCATTTAACCACTCATCCTCCTTCTGCCTTTTCACTTTCGACCTTGGAATGCAGAAACCCATGAAAAAATGACTTTTATCTTCGTTTCCTGACTTTCGTCTTCTGACTTCCGAAATTGAACTTTGGAATTCGAGGTTCGAAAACTTAACTTTCTTCCTTAGCATTTTTCCCATTTCGCCGAGTTCTGCCATCCAAATTTCGTCCTCCGTAACAGACTTCGGGAATCGAAAGTCCAACTTTTCCTTAGGAATTTTTGGCCCTTTTCTGCTTCTGCCTTCCACCTTCCACAGGCGGATCCTAGGAATTGGAAACACAACCTTCTGCCCCATTTCCACTTCTCTTTTTTAGTTTTCTCCTTTCGCCTTCCCGAGGCGAATTTCAAGAGGTGGAAAAGTTGAGTCAGATGCATTCTAACTCTATAACAGGCTTCTAGCCTCCATGAACTTAGGAAAAATGCATTGAAACATACAAGGCATAAACAAATGCAAATGCAGGGACATTTAATCAATAATAAACTCTACGACATTTATTAACAAGAATTCATCATAGTCAAGACATTCATAAGCAAATACATTGCAGAAATAACACAACAGAGAATACTTAGTTTGAAGATGAAGTTGTCCCGCAACTAGCTATGTCGCTCCAATGTTCCACCCAACCATAGGCCAGTGTGTTCATTAATCTCTAAACACCACTTCCAACCTCGAGTTGGGCATGAATTCCACAAGGAGCTAGGGAACAACAGACTCACACATATCCAGAACATAACTCACAGCCAAGCTAACAGATGGGTTTTACAGGCTACTCATCCAAGCCATCTCACAGTTGGGTTTATCATACTGCAGGAAACAAGCCAAAACACAGTTGGGTCTCATAGACTACACATCCAACCCAAGAACCAGTTGGGTTAATCAGATTACACACAGTTAAGCCAACATTCATTTTAAGGACTAGCCAAGCCAACATATGGGTTTCACAGGCTACTCAACCAAGCCATCATTCACAATTTGGTTTCACAGACTGTCCAGCCAAGGGTTACACATGACCAAATGAACACCAAGACACAACCAAACCAACTAACCGTTTGGCTTATCAGGCTGCTAAGGTAGTGGAAAGGTAGAATGAATAAGCTAGTGGCTCATTCAAGAGCTCGGGACACCTCCACAATATCTATCTGGCCTGGCATCCACATTACCTGCACCGCAACATAAGGAAGCATCCCTTTCTCTTCTACACAGTCCCTTGGGCTATTCCTTCCCTTCCAATTCTCTTCAGGGCGTGCAGTTAAGATTCACTAGCCACTCTTATCCTTTTGTGAGGTTCCTCTCTACACTAGGTTTATCAGGCCCATTCCTCGTCTCTTCCATTCCTAAGTCTTGTATACAGTTCAGACCTGAAACTAGGGCAACACAACAACAAATACAGGGAGACACTGCAACACAGGATTCCCTTTGTAGAAAATCAACGAAACTACTCTTCCACGACTCAGGGTAGTGAACCCCAACAATGCGTGTCTCCAGAATGGACGCGCCTCCACAAAAACCATGCGTGCATGAACAAAAATTCCCACAGAATGGAAGATTAACCAAAATGTTCAGCACAACCCACGAAAATGATTGACTGGGAATGCATTACAGGGTTTGCTTGCTTCAGGAGAAAGAACACAACTTCCCATACTGCAGGCTTGTAGGATTTCTCAAACATGGGATCAGACTTCCATCCCTTGCTCTGCCCAAGGAATTAAGTGCCTCAACCAACTCTTGGAAAAAATGAATGATTGAGGACAGAGGACAAAAAGATAATTGAGGGTTATGGGTTCCCCCATTGACATCTGGTATCACCCTATTGGATCAGGGGGTTTGACTAACTCCCCTCCCTATCCTTTGTGGAATCATGCCCCCATCTCCTTCACGTTGTAGCCTATAGCTAGTTGTGGGATTTTATTAATTGCATATTTACATGGTGTTCCAAAATATATATTGTTCTTGACTTAGCACCAAAACCATCAGTATCAATCCTAATCATCGATACACACAACACCAAATCAATGGCAGGGCCTTAGAATTGAGCTCTGTGCCATGATTTACATACAATATATACATCATGTACAATTTCAATACCATGGGGTCGAAATTGGGGTGTTACATTCCCCTCCCCCTTCATTTAGCATTTTCCTCAGTGCTTTACAAAATTGAACAAAAATGCTACACTAGCACTATCCTCAGTGCTCTACAAAATTGAACAAAAATGAAGGTGCCAATCGCATGGCATCCTCCAGCTCCCATGTATCCTCTTCATGACCGTAGTGCTTCCACTACACCTTCACCTGTCGAACGACTTGATTCCGGATGACTGTGACCTTCTTGTCAAGGATGCACAATGGCTCGGTTTGGAACTCTCCCTCAGTTTCCATATGAATCACATCCCATCTTATCACATGGTTAGTATCATGTACATATTTCTTAACCAAATAAACATGAAAAACATTATGAGCTCTTGTGCTAGCAGGAAATGTAAGTATATATGCAACTGGCCATATTATTTAAAGCACTTCAAATGACCCATAGTATCTAGGTGACAACTTGGCACAACTTCCCAGCTTCAAGGAACTCTTCCTTTCCCCCACTCTGAGGTAAACATGATCCCCAACACTGAAATCTCTATTCACTCTATGCTTATCTACATAGCTCTTCTGTCTATCTTGGGTTTCTTTCAAGTTCTGCCTGATCTTTGCAACCTCTTGCTCCATTTCTTTGAGCAATTCTAGACCAAGCACAATACTATTCACTGGATTATCCCAAGTCACCGATGTTCTACACCTTCTTCCATACAAAGCTTCATATGGACTCATTCCCAATGATGCTTGATGTCCATGATTATAGGAAAACTCTAACAAGGGTAAATAATCCTCCCACTTGGATGGTTTATCCATCACATACATGCAAAGCATGTATTCAAGCACCTAATTCACTCTCTTTGTTTTCCCATCAGTCTAAGGAAGGTAGGTGGTGCTAAAGTTCAACTTTGTACGTAGATCTGCAAACAAACCCTTTCAAAAATTGGAAGTCAAACTGGGATCTCAATCAGAAACTATTTCCTTAGGCAATCCATGCAATTTGAAAATATCCTTCATGAATATTTTTGCAATGGAATCAATCTTATATGTGGAATTAACCGGTATAAAATGTGTTTCTTTGTCAACGTGTCCACCACAACCATGATGGAATCATGTTGTCTCCAAGTAATTGGAAATCCTGTAATAAAATCCATGGAAATAAGTTCATGTTTCCATTCTGGGACTGACAAAGGTTACAATAACCCTGTTGGGTGTTGGTGCTCAACCTTTACCTGCTGACATTTCATGAACTTAGAAATATACTCAGCAATGTCCTTTTTCATTCCTGGAAAAAATACTGCTTTCTTGTTGTAGAAATTGTCTTCTGATATCCTGGGTGATCAGAATATGGAGCTTGATGGATTTCATCCATAACAATTCTTCTCAAGTCTTCTACATTTGGAATATAAATTTTGTTCTTATAAGTAAGAAGTTCATCTTCTTCCAATTTATATCCCTCATACTTCTTTTCAAGACTTTGTTGTTGCAACTTTCCCTTTAGCTACACATACATTTCATCCTTAGCAGTATGATCAACAATTTGTTGTCTCAAATATGGTTGAAAAATACTGAGAGATGCCACACGCATTTCATCCACCTTGCTGCTGAGTGAATCAACCAGTTTATTTTCTTTTCCTTTTATGTGTTTGATTTCAAAATCAAACCCACATAAAAACTCCAGCTGTCTAGCTTGTCTAGCATTTAGAGTAGGCTAGTCAAACAAGTATTTTAGACCACAATGGTCTGTCCTTAGCTCAAATCTCCTTCCCATTAAGTAATGCCTCCACATCTTGAGAGCATGTACTGTCGCCGCAAGTTCTAAATAATGAGTAGCATAGTTCTTCTCATGATCCTTCAATTTTCTTGACTCATAGCATACCGCGTGGTTGTCTTGTATAATAAATCCTCCAAGTCCTTGATTACATGCATCAGTGCACACCACAAAGTCTTTTTCTGGGTCTGCAATTTTCAAAACTGGTGCACTTGTGAGAAGATTCTTCAACTGCTGGAAGCTCTCCTCACATCTTGGTGTCCATTCAAACTTTATCCCCTTCTTATGCAAATAAGTGATTGAATGTGCAACCTTGGAGAATCCTTCAATGAACCTCCTGTAGTATCCTACAAGTCCCATAAAAGATATCACATCTGTCACATTTATTGGGGTTGGCCAAGTCATAATGGCTTCAATCTTTTTCAGGGTCCACAGATATTCCTTCATTTGAGATAATGTGACCCAAATAATGATCTCTCTCTTTCTAGAAGTCACATTTGCTCAAATTTGCATACATCTTATGCTCCCTTAGCAATTTCAATGTCAGTCTCAAATGTTCTTCATGCTCTTCCTAATTCTTAGAATAAACAAGAATGTCATCAAGGAAAACAAGAACAAACTTGTCCAGATACTTGCTGAAAACAATATTCATAAGGCACATGAATGTAGATGGTGCATTTGTGAGTAAAAATGGTACCACTACAAACGAATAGTGTCCATACCTTGTTCTAAAAGTTGTCTTATTAATATATTCATCCTTGATCCTTACCTGATGGTAACCAGACCTCAAGTCAATCTTGGAAAAAAAATTTGATCCTGTCATTTGATAAGAAAGGCCATCAATTCGAGGTAAAGAATATTTATTATTCACAGTGACTTTGTTCAACTATCTGTAATCAATACACAATATAAGTGTACCATCTTTATTTTTCACAAACAACACTGGTGCTCCCCAATGGGATACACTCAGTCTGATATACATCTTTTCCAACAACTCTTACAGCTGCATCTTCAGCTCTATCTATTCTGGTGTACTCATCCTGTAGGGTGTCTTGGACATTGGTGCTGCTCCTGGCACAAGGTCAATTGTAACATCAATGTCCCTCTTTGGAGGAAGCCTTGGAATTTCATCTGGAAAAACATCCCTGAATTCCAGCAATACATGATAGTTATCCAACCTAGGAGTTTCATTCTTTGCTACCTCCAAAACATGGGCTGCATACAAGTAGAAACCTTTCCTACAGAACTTCTTCAGCTACATTGCTGAAATCTTCCTAACAAAGATGAAAGATCTTGATCAAAATCAAATGTACAGGATGATGGAATACTTTCAATTAGTAAAGAAGGATATATAGGAGTAAATTCATGGTTTTGCATTGAGTGCAATGCATAATGAAAAACTGTTTTGACAAGCTTAGGAAAAGATAGTAAAAAATTTACAAAACGGGATAAGACATCTTGAAGAAAACTAAAACTTGAGTACCTTATCCTTTTATCATGCATTTATATATTTTTATAATGAGCTCATTTCCCCAGTAGAGCCTACCGGTTCTCTTTGAAAACTTAATCTCTGGATCATATCACCAGTGGAGTCACTGTAAGCTAGATTCTCTCAGAATGGAGTCGCCAGGTGAAAGATGCACAACCTTCTTGATGTCTAACTGATGTTCACCATAAACAATCAAATCTGGAACTATGTTGTTCATACCCAGGGAGGATTTGAAGCTTCTGGTCCCCGGCAATGGTGCCAGTTTGTTAACACTCAGAATGTACCCAGGTTGTGGAAAGGTAGAACCCGAGGTAATAGCAAAAACCACTTTAGACTGTATTTCTGACCTAATACAGTTAAAGAGGGATCTCTCACTATTCACAACGTTTTCATACTCGAGATATTCAATCAAAGACAATCAAAAGGTCAGATCTTTGAATAGAACAAGTTTGTTTTTATAAAGTTTGGTGGGACAATCATGGAGGAGACCATTGGGAAATGGAGTCAACAATCGAATCCGAAATAAGTTGCAAGAGGTGGGGTTTTGAAAAGGTTTATGGAGAGAGGCAAGGTAGACACCACTTCCTCAATTTGGAGGTATTAGCAGGTTGATTAACAGACAGTGGGAGACAACCCATCAAACAGAGCACCTAACTAGGGCGAATTCTGCAAGACTTTAGAAGAAAATGTTTTAAAAAATGCTCGAACAATGGACCTGGATCATGCAAGATGAATTATGGCCCATATACACTAATGTTCAAGCATGAAACAAATATGAAATGGAGTGAGAAACATGATAAACAGTCACATAAAGAAATTACTTATTGAAGAAAAAGATGGCACGGGAATCTCTGCCATGAGAGGTTTAACATTCCTCCTCTGCAATTTTATTCATCTCTGAAAAACTGAAACCCATTACAATGTAGAGCCTCTCAACTCTTGAAAACCCAACCCTGTCTCCCTCGACGAGGAGCCTTTTATAACGTTTCAGACCCCCAAGGCTAATCATCAAAATAGGACCTGAAATTGTTTATAGTCATAATCAAAACACTAACAACTAGAGTGTGGTACTTCTGCCACGGTTTACATATATGTAAACAACATCATGGAGCAAATGCGTGTGCGCGTGCTCCCATAGAGCGTTGCTAGTGACTATCATCATGTGCCGAGGCATTGGAGGCAGCGATTGCATCCGAGGGTTCTGGAGGGACACCCACAGGACATGAAAGCTCGAGAATCGCGTAGCTGGAGGTATGTCTATCTAAAAACAAGTGCATCTCTCGAAGTGTTGTACGTCTATTCCCCGATGGTTGATGCTTCCCTGGGTGTGAACAACACACCCAGACTAACAAGCTTCTCGAACCAGATCGCCATTGCAAACTTATCAAAATCCTCAGAACCTCTTGGCAGAATGATACCTCGAGTTTGCTTCTACACTGGCTCATCCTATGCACCTTAATGGCTCTAAAAGGTGGTGTTTATATAGGATTGGAAAACTGGACATGGGGATGGCTTGACAGCATTTTCACACATTTCATCATCGAGTAGCTTGGTGACAACATGAGCGAGCACATGGGCCGAGGGATTCCTTTCTCGCTAGAGATCTAGTCACGCCCCCTTATCTGCTGCGGCATTTCATTATTGGTCGCGGAAAAGACTTCGGGCATTACCCTGTCTGGCTGACCATACACTTCATGGAATATGGACTAGACGTTTTCTTTCCTTTTCGTCCATGTGACGACGATACTAGAACAATTCTTTCTCTACGCTTTCCCTGCTACGTGTGGCAATCAGATTCATTGCTCCACTTCTTAGATTTTCATGATATCCTTCTAATTTCATATGCCACCCATACGACGGATATCTAGTTTTGGGCGAGATGGCGTTGCTGCGGGGATGATCTATCTTGTGGGTGTATCACAAATGGCGTCGAGAAAATCAACTAATTGTCTGGAAGGTAGATCGTATGTGAGGGCATCTTCTCTACGTAGATGTTTTTATAGTTTTTTATGTTGCATAACCCTCATGTTTCTCCATGCACTCAACACCTATATTTGTTTAACTTTGTGATCTACACCCTCGATACACCAAATATTCATACCCAAAAATCAACACTATCAACCTACAAAGCTTGATTTGGGGAGATAAATATCAACCGTCGATCCCTAAACTACCTTCATCAAGACCGCTCAACCTTGAGAACTTTAACATTTCACTAACCCCTTTTCATCTGAACGAGTGAGCAACTTCTGTTCACAAAATGCTTGTCACCTGTTAATATTCCACCCGACATCTTGTTCCGATCGTAGATCTTCGCAGCCCCTACCACTTTTTGCGGATCGAAATCGTAACTTTCTCCGCGCTAGTTCAATCCGCGGAATTGTTTTAGACCGCAGATCTATCTCCGCCTATATCTCCACCATTCGAACTCTTCACCTGTTAACTCATTTTGCGTTTTGAAAAAGTTTCTTTCTCTAGGAAAGTTCACCGCACGAAATGATCTAGGGCCGTTGATCTTACCTTGTGCCAATCTCGACCCTCCAACATTACACCCATTTAACGGACTCTGCAAATCTCAAAATTAAATCCTTCCTCGCATCTCTGCTCCACGGAATCGCTTTCTGCTGTCAATATTCACCATCACGAATCTGAACCGTCGAAGCTTAACGCACTTTACCCTATTTCCGCTGCTGCATGCTTCAATCTATAGAAATATATATCACCGTAAATCGAAATCCACTCTCTATCCGATGACTCCTGATGACAAAACTTGCTAACCAGATAACCTGAAAGGCGCTTCCGCAAAATTCCTCCAATAAGATCATTTTCAAACCTTTCAAGTCCATAATTCAAAATTTCAAATATAGTGCTAACAGGATAAATGATTTATAATGAATGGTAAAAGGATAATTTTTTTCTCCATTATAAATGTGGGATAACTCAATATTATAGTATTAAGAGTTATTTTGTTTGATTTTTCTTACCAATGCTAGTTATGACATCTTAGAACATCAACTAGACATAATTCCAAGTGTAATTATTAAAATTATGCATTCCAACACTCCCTCCTAATGATGACTAGGAAAACAACACATAGATGGAGGAAGATGTCATTACATCAACTACCCCCCTTGATGACAACTTCCCGCATTCCTAAGAAACTATGAAAATACACAAATTTTTCCTTTGTCATGGATTTGGTGAAGATATCAATTGCTTGCTTTTCTATGGGACAATACTCCAAACAAACAATGTCATCCACAATAAGATCTTGAATGTAATGAGTATCCAAGTCAATGTGTTTAGTTTTAGAGTGATACACTAAATTATATGCAAGTTGCATTGCACTCAGATCGTTATATCTTAACCCAGTAGGAGACTTTTAATGTACTAGTCAAATCTCTGTCAGTATATGTTGGATCCATACTCCTTTAGTCGCTACCTTAGCTACCCTGTACTTTACTTCACAAGAAGAAAGAGAAAGAGTTCTCAAATTCTTACTAGACCATGAAATTTTACTTGAACCAAAATGAAAGATATATCCTACAATATATCTTCTATCTTAATTATCCCCTTCCCAATCAGAGTCTGTATAACCAAGGAGTCAGACTATAGGCCTGCTAGAGTAGAATACACCATAATGCAATGTCCTTTGTACATATCTAAGAGTCCTAGTTGTTGTTGTCTAATGACTCTCAAGAGGATTTTGCATAAAACTTGATATCATGCTGACCACAAAAGATATATCTAATTAGATATGTGTCAAATATATCAAACTTCCCCCAAGTTGATGATACAATGTCACATCAACATAGGAGTATCACAATCAACAATTAACTTTACACCAGACTAAAATGGTGTATGTGACGGCTTACAATCACTCATACGAAATTGAGCAAGAAAATCTATCGCATACTTAGGATGAGAGTAAAATACCATTTTCCATATGCCGAATCTGTAGAAAAAAAATATATAATATGCATAAATCAGTCATTTTAAATTCACTTGTAAGATTATTCTTCATTTCTTGTATCAAAGTAAGGAGGATTACAATAATAATAAGATCATACACATAAGTAAAATTATGAGAACATCACCATAAAAGTGCTTCACATACATATTTGGATCAGATACACACCGTTTAAAACCATTCTTCAAGAAATAAGCATCAATATTTTAATACCAGGCTCTAGGTTATTTCTTAAGACCATATAAAGTCTAGTTTAATTTGCATACCAAACTTGAAGTTTCAACAATAATAAATCTAGGGGTGTTTTGCATATAAATGTCTTCCCTAAGATCACCATTCAAAATTGCACTCTTGAAATTTCATTTGGTGCATTTCCCATTGATACAATGCAACAAGCGAAATAATAGCCGCTTATGTGTTCATTATAGAAATTGGAACAAAAGTTTTGGTATAATCTATACCTTCTTATTGAGGGAATACTTTTATTACTAACCAAGCTTCATGTTTTTCAATCTTTCCATCTGTAGTAAACTGTGTTTGATATATCCACTTACATTGAACTAAATTATTTCTAGGAGGAAAGGGAACAAGAGTCCATGTATTGTTCTTCATTAATGAGTCATACTTAGTTTGCATTGCTTTCTCCCATTTAGGATTATCTTTGGCTTGAGATTAGGTAGAGGAATGATCTGTGGCCAAAAATTTAGTCATAAGAGAAAATTCATATCTAGTTCGATGAGGATCAGAAGGAAGACCAATATCATAACCTGTAGATTCAAGAGTTTTCTGATCCGAAACAGAAAGATACGTAGTGATAGGAGCCATACTAGTATATTTAGAACATTCATGTGAAGCACTTTAAGAAGAGGGTGAACTAGGATCAATAATAGGAATAGAAGGAGAGGAAGGAGTAACATAGATAGGAGTAACAAAAGGTGAAGGAAACTTCAAGGTAACATGATTTTCAACAGACTAAAGAGGAGGAAAAGCTTCATCAAAGTGAACATCTCTCCTAATAATGACACCTTAGGTATAAGGATCAAACAACTTGTACACTTTCGAATACTCGGAATAACAAATGAAAATACATTTGTGAGACTTAGGTTCTAACTTTTTCCATTTTTCATCTCAGATATGAGCCACCCAACATTCACTGCCAAAAACCTTAAAGTTATCAATATCATGTTTTCTTCCATTCCACTCTATTCAAGATATAGTTAGCACACCAAATAACATCAACCCAAAAATGTTTATGTAATCCTTTATAATGAATCATACATCTAACGATTTCAACCAAAGTTCTATTCTTTCTTTCAGCTAGCACATTTGTTGATGTGTCACAAGGAACAAACTTTTGATGTTAAATACCATGCTTATATAAATATGCATTAAATTTGTTTTTAATGACCCCCCCCTATTATCAGTTCTCAAACATTTGATACTTTCACCCGATTCATTTTCAACCATGGATTTATTTTTTGGAAAAATACCAAAGGTTTCACTTTTATGTTTCAAAAAATAAACCCAAGATTTACAACTATAATCATCAATAAAAGTAAGAAAACATATTACATGAGACAAAGAAGAAGCTTCAAGAGGACCACATATATCACTATGAATTAATTGCAATGGTTCTTTAGCATTCCAAGCTTTACTGTTATCAAACATTTCTTTATGATATTTACCAAGAACACACCGTTCACAAACAACTTTAATGGAAGAATTTAAGATAAGCCATAGACATGTACCATTTTAGACCTCATTTTCATTTTTCCATAATTCAAGTGACCTAATATTTCATGCCATAATTTGCTTAGTTCATCAACATGAGCAACATAGGAATACGAAAGTTGATTTTTACTTGAATTAAAACCAATAAACTTATACAATCCAACATTATTATCAACAAGACCAAAAGAAACAATTTTAAAGTTTTGTTTGATATATTTTACACATCCTTATCAGGCCACGATTCAAATATATAACCGTTTTTTACATGTATGATAAATATAAATCAAGTTGATGGGGATTCTCTTAACATGAAACACATCTTCCAAAGTATCATTAGGAACATTAACATTACAAGGTCCTAAAACTAAAAGATGATTACTATCACTTATAGATACTTTCTGTTGTGTGTGCCTTTTAGTGGCATAAGTATTAAATAAATAAGTTGTACCAAACATATGGCTAGATGCACCAGAATCCATTATTTGTTCCACATTAGAAGAAGAGTTACTTAGTTGAGAAGAATAGGCACACAGGGACACATGCTACTCTTCGAAAGATTTCTTCTTTGCTTTCACAAGTTCATGCCTCTTTTTAAAGCAACTCTTGTTGGGGTCATTGGTTTTTCCACAATACTTATACGGATTGAACACTTTCTCTTTGTTAGTCATCATGCTAGAAAAAATAGAATTATCATCAATATAACTTGATCCTTGGTTATGTGGTTTAGTATTTTTATTAAAATTATTCTTATTATTTTTTTACTATGTCCCATTAGAGATTTATTATTAGACAATTGACCACTAGCAATTAATCTATCTTGCTCATTTATCAAACTTTTACAAAAACATTCAAAAGAGGGCTTGTGAATACCCCTTGACATTTCAGTGGCCCTATTCCTAGTTTGGATGAACATATCAAAGCATGAGGGAAATTTTTGTTCAAAAAGAATAGTTAGAGCATTGCCATTCTTCTTGTAATATTTACCCCAATTGTTTACTTTTTCATTAAAATTTTTAATTTCAACCAGAAATGACTCTATTCTATCAAAATATTTAGGGTCTAACTCATGGATTTTCTTTTCAAGATAGAAGCATAAGCATCATCTCTTTTATCAAATAAAGAAGATATGGTCCAATGAGTTTTTCCATATAAGCTATTTGAAATAGTTTGTCCAATGAGTCCTCTTTGCTTGATCACATCGATCTTCCTATATTTTCAAATCTCTTGCATTGGTCGTTTTGGTTAGATCACTTCTAGTTAACCTCCATAACTTCTTGTTCCTAACCATGCTAATAACATTTCTCTTCCAAGACAGATAGTTAGATCCAACTAATGTAGGAATATAAACAACTTCTGAAGTCATGGTGATAATATCCTAGACCCAAAATGATTTAAAATTAGAATTTTATCACCGATGTTGAAACCTTTTTGTAACTAACCAACGAATTTGCAACTCCTCTGCACTAAACAACGAATAAAAACTATTGAAAGAAAAAAAAACATGAAAAATAATGCATACGTGGGATGGCTTAAGGTGAAGCGTTCAAATACGTGCTCTGGTCGTGTATAGGGTGTGTATGACTGTCAAAATTAGGAAAACTTGTACAGAAATCACTGACATTGCCGCCGAAGCCATTCATACGGTAACCTGCAATAACCTGAAACATAAACAACCAAACACCTAGATCTACAAGCCAAAAGATAGATCCTTAATGCTAGATTATTATATGATAGATTTCAATTCAAAAATACAAAAATCAATCAAGAAAAAATTGAATATCTATGAAAAATTAATGGTGAAAGTTAGGGTTTAATTTTTTTTTTGAAATATGTAGAATAAGTACCAGACCTCAAAAACTACCACTTGGTTGTTATATATAGGGTCACAAAACTACAAAAAATGAAGTGTTCAAGTAAAAATATGAGACAATGTTGCTTGAAAACAAGAATCTAATACTTTACTAAAGAAGGTAAAGTATAGCAACTGGCGCTGTTATCATGTTAGAATATTAATAATATGAGAAAATCATACAATAATACAAACCATGAAGCATAAGCTATTCTAGTATTCAATATGATGAAGAAAAAAAGAACATCAACAAAAATGAAAAGAGAATAAGAAAGAGAACACTAGATATACATGGTAAAACCCCAAATGGGGAAACATCCACAGGAAGGACAAAATATTCTTATTTCTCAAAATATATCCAACATTACAACTTGAGCTCCACTCCACATATGCTATCCTAGAGTATTACAATGATAATCACCACATATCAACATATTCCCAAAATCTTCCCCTCACCTCTATTATATACCAAGAGGTATAGAAGAATCACATCCGTCTTTTACATGTGGGATAATAGATTTTCCACCTCTTTATATAATGAATCCAATAGGACATTTCTTATATAGGTTCTTTCTTATCCTTCAAATCATAAACAAAAAATTCAATAGGAAGGCCAATGTGGGGGTTCATTTGCAAGAAGATATTTTTAATACAAAGGAGGGGTTGGTCTGTGGGGGTTCATTTGCAAGAAGAGATTTTTAATACAAAGGAGGGGTTGGTTGACCATAGTGACATTCTCCCTCTCTATTTTGGGGAAATATCCCTAATGACTAAGATTGAAACATTAATAGAATGAATCAAGGAACACTAAATATATTCCAAAATTTGTTGGCTACAAAAGTAGTAACTACCTAGGATTAGAGGATGGAAATAATACATGTGATAAGATGGTTTATCCATTTATATGTTGTATGTGCAATCCCAATACTTTCTTGTAATTCTAATCCTTTTCTCAGACCTGTGCATAAAATAAGAAACAAACCTTCCCCAAATCTAAATGTGCATATAAATGTGAACAGATCCTAACTATTACCAGGTGATTAGTACACATTTGAATCATAAATTACAAGAAAATAATAAAAAAGATTGCAAAATTATTTGGGTGAGGGAATGAAGATAGATATTCATAAATGTATTAAATGTGAAAAAAATAAAACACCTTCTACATGATAGATGCTATCTATACCTTCATCACCTACATTTGGGTTCCTCCTACCTAGACCACTTATCTACTTACACTCCGCCTATACTCTCCAACTTTCTCATGATTGAGAAAACTATGATATGTTTTGACCCAACTCAAATTTAGAAATAAATTCATAACTAGGGGGATTTAATGAGGTGAAATCAATTAAAATTCAAGGCTTCTTATTCAATAATTATTCTAACATATCCTTGCTCTCAATGGTCTCTTGTCTTTTCTCCCAGCAAATAACTCGTATTTATATCATGAGAAGGTAGTTTAGTTGGTTGGGGGTGGATATCAAGGTTGTACATGTGTATGAACCCTATGGCCCCCACTCAAGAGCATGCATTTTATGTGTAATAATTAAATTTTAAAGATTCTTTGAAGGTGTATAGTACATGATGATTGAGAGGAACTCAGGGGAAGCCCAGGAGTTGCCTAAATTAAAGTGGAGGGAAACAAGTTAAATACTTGGTAATATATGTAGTAGGAGGATAAATTATAAAATAATCATAGGTAAATTACCAACAACACATATCTGGTTAAGGGTGACTAAATAATGCTAAGATCTAAAAGAAGAATGAAGCAAAACAATGTATTGGATTGCAAAATATGGAAAACAATGTTTGAAATAAGGTAAAACACATCATTTTTACGATTTGCCTTTGAAGTTTACCTCCTTGTGTTAATAAACGAAATTTAGCTAAAAATTCAACCATGGATTATAGGAATGGGGATCATTTGAATTGAGTGTCATTTGAGCTAGGTACTTCATTTTAGATCCCAATTAAATTGCTTAGATTATGTTGGAACCTAAGGTTATACAAGTTCATCAAATTTCTGGCTCTTTTGGAGACAGTCAGCTGATAGATGACGATCAACTAGAAAAAGAGTTGACTAGTGTATTGAAAAGGAGAGTCAAGAGTCAAATACTTTACTCAATGTTTGACGAGAATGTGGTCGACCCGAATACAATAGTTGGCCAAAATTTGGGACGTTGTGCATTTTATGGAAAAATTAAAACCAATGACCCCTATTTTTGGACCAGATCCTTCTCACTTCAAGGAAGTTGGTTAGATATGGAAACTATTAAAGGAAGACCCTATGGGTTTTGTTAAGTATGTATTTTGTGTGATCAGTATGCACTGTGATGTTCTAATAATAATGTATTGTGCTTAAGTGTTGTAACGATGTCTTTAGACACCACCCTTCTTCTTAAAATAGTGTTCCCTTCAATTGTATTTTTTTTCTATTCTATAGTTCATATGAAGAGGTTCCCCAACATGGTATTAGAGATGTTGGTCTTGACATATCCTTGTTGTTTGCAAATTGTGCTGAGTTGGATCTAGGTTGATCGAACTTGGGATGAAATATTTTTTGATTGATATCTCTTCTTCAACTTGGATCAAATATATTTAACTAGAAGGATGATTTCCATGATAGAACCTGGTGTTCTCAATGAACACAATTATGCAATATGAGTACCAGATATGGAGACCTTGTTGAAGAGAAAGGGATCGTGGAAATACACAAAGGTCAGTATTGTAGATCCAACAAATTTTGATACTAAGTTTATCTTTGATAGAAAGAAGGATGAGGTTGTTGAGGTCATCATGACCTACATTTCAAGGTAGATTTACTTTCACATAAGTATGATCGATTGTCCTCATGTCGTCTGGAATAAGCTGAAGATGTTGTTCAACAAGGTGAACACAAGTCAAGTTATATAGATAGAGAAAGAGTTGATCTCTTTAGAACCTATTTCCTTTGAATGGATCAAGGAATATTTAGCTCACATCAAGGAGCTACAGTTGAATTGGGAAAACACGGTAAGCATTTTCTGAAGAAGAATGGACAACTCATTGAACTAGTCCCGATGAATTTGAATACACCTTATGATGTCTTCTACTCCTTATTTCGTGCCAATTGGATGTCACACAAACAAGATGGTAAGGATTTTACCTTTGATAATTTTTGTGATTTCTTAATTAAATACCAACAATTTTTTTTCTAAGAAGGGAATATTGGTAGAAAACACAAGGTTCAAGACAAACTTAAAGAACATGGTTGACTGGATCATCAACCTAAACGTATCAACCAACCTACAAAGGGGAGATTTGAAGAGTCGTCAAGAACCTTGAGGATAGTACATCGACTGGTCAACCAAACAATCAACCTACCGACAATTATACCTTCTCTATCAACACTTCCTAGTAATTACCTACATGTACCACTCATACATAACAAATAGCCAATTATGGTTGTACTTATCATACGGAAAAGGATGCTTCTAATTTCTTTCCCTAAAGTGGAGCTCCTGATGAGAATATTTATGTTGTTGATGATTGTGCTCTCACAATTGTTGGAAGCAGTAATGTCAAATGCCAACATGGTCAAATATCCAATGTCTATCATGTGCCTAGTTTGAGCACAAACTTGTTTTCAGTTGCTCAACTCACATAGACTAATAAGACTATTGACTTTTGGTCACATAGATGTATCGTAAAGTATCTGAGGATTGGGGGGACAACTATTGCTTCAGGGTATTTGGATCACAAATATGGACTTTATAAGTTTTGTTATTCTCCCCGATTGGATGCATCAACTGGACCAACTGTACTCATTTCTCAGACCGATGACAAAAGTTGAATTTGGCATGAACAACTTGGATATTTGAACGTCTGAAGCTTGAAGATAATGGTAACAAAAAATATGGTTACTATTCTCCCAAATACTGTTACATCTGATGGATTTTCTAGAGGATGTGTGCTTGGAAAGCATCATCAAGCACCCTTTGATTCCAAGAAATCATGGACAACACATAGCCAACTGGAACTTGTCCATAGAGATCTCTATTGAATGAAAAAACCCTCATTAGTAGGTGCGAAGTATATTTTGACCTTCATTGATAATTTCTCTATATTTATATGGGTATATTTCTTGAAGAATAAGAGTTGTGTCTTTGAAGAATTCAAGGAATTTAGGGCATTGGATGGGAAGCAATGTGACCGAACCATCAAATGTTTGAGATTAGACAATGGTGGAGAATATGTGAGTCTTTAGTTTGAGTATTATCTCTTGAAAAATGGTATTTCTTGGTAGAGATATGTCCCTCACAACCCTCAGTAGAATGGAGTCACAAAGAGAAAGAATTGGACTTTGGTATAAATGGCTCAGTTCCTACTGCAAACCAAATATCCCTTGACTAAATTTTGGGCAAAAGCTATTTACTAATTAAACTATCTCCTGAACCTTGTTTTGACTAGAGAAGTCATTGGTGTGACTGAAATCAAGAAGTGGAATGATAGAAAACCCTTTATTGGACACTTGATAATATTTGGATGTGTTTCCTGGGAAGGTACCAATGACAAATGTAGGAAGAAATTGGATGCAAAGAGTCATGCTTGCATCATGATGGAATACTCTAATGACTCGAAAGCTTATTCACTATTTGACCCTGTAAAACAACAAATCATTTTAACTAGAAGTATAATCTTTGATGAACAAATTTAGGTAATAATTTGTTTATTTCCTTTTCTTGTCTATTGCATAATGATCCATTTGATATTCTTGAAGAGTATGGATTAACTGTACATGTCTATGGAGTTTTGACTAGACCAACAAATTCTCTGCCTGAATCAACTAGTAGTTGGTATACCATGACTAAAGACATCAACACACCGACTCCTTTGACTGACAATCTCTGACCTTAATCATCACTGATTCATCCATCATGGTGGGATTCTAAATCAATTGAAGATGCTAGACCAGATGTTGGAAATGCTAGTATTGGTTGACAGACCCGTAGTAGAAAAAGCATGATAGTGTTGCACTGATTGCACATGTTCTTGAAACTTGTGATCCTGACACTTATGTTGATGCATATGGAGTGCCTGAATGAGAAAATGCTATGACTACTAAAATTGATTCCTTGAAGAAGAATCAAACTTGGGAACTTGTTCCTTGACCACAAGGAAATAATATTGTGAAGTGTTCATTGGTATATAGACCAAGTTTACTTCTAATTGTGTTGTTGAACGTCACAAGGATCATTTAGTATCCAAGAGAATCTCTCAACAAGGAGGCATCGACTGCACTAAGACATTTTCCCCTATGACAAAAGTGAACTCTGTTCGACTAATCCTTTCCTTTACTACTCATTTTGGATGTGAAATTCATCAAATGGATGTTAAAAGTGCATTTCTTCATAGATATTTGACTAAAGAAATTTATATGGAGAAACCTCTGGGTTTCATGACAAATTCTAGTTTAGTTTGTCGATTGAATAAGTCATTATATGGTTTGAAACATGCACCTCGTGATTGGTATGGGAAGATTGATTGTTTCTTTGTCAATCTTGGATTCAATCGTTGTGAATTTGATCACAATACTTACGTATTACATGTTCATGGTGATACTTTGATTGTGGCATTGTATGTTGATGATTTAGTCATAACTGGAAATAATGTCAATCTAATTTTGGGTTTGAAGAAACAACTTGCAGATACCTTAGAAATGATTGACCTTGGTCTATTGCATTTCTTTTTGGGCCTTCAAATTTTTGCAAATGAATGATGGTATTTTTATTTCTCAACCTAAATATGCTTTGGATATTTTGAAACACTTCAATATGTATGGTTGTAAGTATTGTGCTACACCTTGTCATTCTCACGTAAAGTTGTCGAAATAATGTAACTCTCTACGATTCAATGCCACTCTTTATCGATAGTTAATTGGTAGCTTGATTTTCTTAACTCACAGTTGACTGGAACTCTCCTTTGTTGTTAGTTTGGTCTCCTAGTTCATGCTGGATCCTCAAGAGAGCCACTGTAAAGATATAAATATAATGGTTTGATATATTAAAGGAGCTTAGTGGTATGATATTAAGTATTGTATTAGTACAAAACTGTTGGTTGGGTTTATTGATTCTGACTGGGGATGTGAAATTGATGACCAAAATTCCACTTGTACGCATGTGTTTCAATTGAATTATGGACCCTTGGTCTAGGCATGTAAAAATAAAAAAGTAGTATCTATTTTGACAATAGAAGTAGAGTATCATGGTGTTGTCAATGCAGGTACAAAGGCAATTTGGATCTTTTAGCTTCAAGAAGAGCTTCGGTTTCCTACTAAGGCCCTAACGGTTATTCACTATGATAATCAAAGTAGAATATAGGTTGTTGATAATCATGTTGCTCATAGTAATATGAATAATGTTCAACTTCATGTTCATTATTTGAGATAGTTGGTAGAGGAAAATGTTGTTTCACTTGTTTATTGTAGGATAGATGATTAGGTCACTGATATATTTACGAAGCCTTTACCATAAGCTAATTTATTGAAACTTCGGGATATGATTTGGATTTAGGAAGCTACAATTATGGGGGGATGTTTAGAGAAAATAATTACATCTTTTGAATCTCCATAACGTTGTGATGATGGGGGGATGTTGGATCCTAAGGTTATGCAGGTTGATTGCATTCATGGATCTTCTAGAGATAGTCAATTGATAAATGACAATCGATTAATAGAGCATTCAACTGATGGATCAACCAGTGGAGTCAAAGAATCGACTCAATGGTCGATGAGACCATGGATGATACAACTATAACAAGTGACCAAACTTTGGGATGTTGCGGGTTTTGTGGAAATAGTTAGAACCAATGACCCATATTTTGCACCAAATTCTCTTCACTTCAAGGAAGTGGGTTATATCTGGAGACAATTAAAGGAAGACCCTATGGGTTGTGTTAAGTATGTATTTGTATGATTAGTATGCATTATGATGTTATGATCACAATGTGTTGTGCTTAAGCGCTATAACAATGTCTTTATACATCACCCTTCTTCTTGGAATACTCTTCCATTTTATTATATTATTTTATATTCTATAGTTCATATGAAGAGGTTTCCCAACAAATTAATTTCAATTTATGAGTCTTTTAGTTGATGGGGGGGGCCCTACCAAACTGTGTCCCTATACATTTGCAAGTTCTTTATAGTCGGGTCATGGAAAATAAACCCAACCTACATTTCTATTGAAGGAAATATATAGTCACCCACTCATGTCATAATTAAAAGGTGTGTACTACTTCCAAAAATGAGAAAACAAAACTCTTCAAAATCTCACTAAATTCCAATTTTTTGTTGAACGTGTAAGTGTATTTAGAATGGTGGTTGACTTACATTTTGGTGGGACTTCACTAGTACAAATTGGCCTTCCACCAATTCTAGACCAATACAATGGGGAATCCTTTCCCTAAGATCTTGGTATAATCCCATAAACACAAACATTGGGAGCCATAGTTGGCAGGGGAGTTTATCTGGACCCTCCCTTTACTTCCATGATGCTTTTTCCAACCCTCGATTGCCATTTTCAACAACATCGAATATACCAGATCCCTCATTGTTTACCATTGACCTGGTGTGTCACCAACCATCATGGCCATCCATACCTACCAAAATTCCTAAGTTTTATGGAAAACCAGATGAGGATCCATTAAACCATATCGTCAATTTTCACTTGTTGTGTTTATCCAACTCTTTTAAGGATGGAAATATTCTCTTGAGGTTGTTCACACATACCTTGACAGGTAATGCAATGAAATGTTACATAGAGTGTACTAGTTCCTATTACCATGATTTTCTTCCTTAGACATGAAATTTTTGACCCACTTCTAGTTACCTATTCACTATCGAATCAATATAGAAATTTTTTTGTCATTGCATCAACGTATGCCCATCCACATCTATGATCATATTTATGAATGGAGAAGGAGATGGTGTCTTTTCACACTAAAATCCTAGATCAGTTTCTATTTGATTTATTTGTGAAGTATTTATTTCCACCAATTTCCAATGATGTCACTCTATCAGGTGTAATTACAGAGGAGAAAATCATCTTAAAGGCACAACAACTAGTTTTGGTTTACTCTCAATATGGAACCCTCTATGATTTAATTCCTAATTCCTTCAACATAACCGACTAAACCTACTCTTGCTCCACATGTTGACGAGATTGCAAGTATTGTCATGAACACTCATGTGAATCAGTTGGTTGATCAAATGGGATGAATGATGGTCAATTCAACATTGAAAACTAGACAATAAATATCACCATCACGTTCAAACCTTACTCAAACCTTTGAGGTTAATACAATGCAAACCACACTAGCCTCAACAGGGGGTAAGAATAATAACAATCAAAAGAAGAAAACACATGATGGGAGAAAGACTAATTCAACTAACAATACTCCTACTAAAGAGGGAGGGGGAAAGCAGATGCTTCGTTTTCCTTGAAAGATTTGTCAAGGATACCAGTAATCTTTCACATCAATGTCCACACATGGATGAGATTGAGAAGTACATGTCTCATCTGGGATATACCTCACAACAAGTTGTATTGAAGAATCCCTTTCCACAACAATAGTTGGTAACCTCTAATCCTGTCGGAGTCATTATCCAACCCACACATCTTTATTTGGTCCTAATTATCCACTATCCTAAGTTATTGACTCGAATTACCAACATCAACATCAGCACATTACTGACATCAACATCAGCACACCAACACACTCCTTCAATAAGAAAGGCCAACTAAGACATCTCCTTCAATTAGGGAGGCTAACTAGGATTCCTCCTTCAATCAGGAAGCAAATCTAGGTTGATTTGCTTGTCATAAGTGCACCAATTAGTTAACTGAATGTTGTTTCACTTAACAATCAGTTAAACTGAGTTGGAAAGGCGCCTTCCTCATCTATTTGTCTATTTTGGGCTGATTTGAGTTAACTGGAGTGATTTAAGGCGCCTCCAACAACTTCTGGTGACTCAGTTGAGTTCAGTTCACTTCATCAGAGTTGACTTGAGTTAGATATGCACTACCACCTACTGATTGGCACATAGTTGAGTTCTATTCAGTTAGACTTAGTCATTACTGCCTCTGATTCAGTTAGGGCTCAGTTAGAGTCAATTATGGTTGTTATTAGTGGTTAACTGATGTGTTTAGTGTGACTAACTGATAGCTAAGCCACTCTCATGTTATGCAATTCGAATGAACTCCTTGGGATTCGAATTGTCTTTCTATTCATGCAAGGGTATCACATTGTATCTCTACTTTTGATTATTGAATACATTCTTACAGCTGCAACTTCTAATTGCAGTGTTTTTCATGTCAAATTTCTTGTACAATTGATTTTGAATCTTCTGTGAGTTGTTCCTTAATCCTAGATTACTGTGACTCAATTTTCACATGGTATCAGAGCCACATTGGGGCAAGGCTCTTCTCCTCCAACAAGATTCTTGACAGATCTAGCATGCAATTTGAGCACAAAGCTCAAAAATTCCAGCACTGCACCAGAAGCCGAAGGTTTACCACATAAATCCTAAGCAAAGGAATTGTTGATCAAGTTAGCTTAATCAACTAAGCTGGGTGTGATGAAAACTTGAAAAGTGTAGGCTGTCCGACCTTACAACGCCCCTTTTGTGTTTTTGCAGGTTTTTTTGCAAGACTTCTACTGCATTCGCTACAACAAAAAAATGGCTTCTACCATGGACCTTCTTACTCCTTTCAACTATCACCAGTGGGAGGACATGGAGATCCAATTGCGTGCCAAAGGGATATATAGAGTCACAATGGACACTGAGATATAACCAAACCATGTTGTAGACAAGGCCAGATACTGGAACAATATGGATGAAGCTTTTGGGTTTCTATGTCTTTCGATTTCCAAATATCTTCATTTCCATGTCATTGGATTGAAGAATCCGAAGGAAAATTGGGATATACTTGCTGATCTCTTTGATAATCAAGATGACATGAGGATTTATCGGCTAGAGAATGAGCTGATTTCTCTTCATCCAGGAAACTTCGAAACTCTAAATGATTTCATCACCAAGTTCAAGCACTTGGTGCTCCAGTTGAAGCAGTGTGAAGTGGAGAAAGAGGATGATCAACTCATCCTCTCCATTCTTTCCAAACTTGGATCAGATTACCCAATCTTTGTTTCCACATTCCATACCGGGAAGCTAACAACCCCAAAATGGAAAATGTCGACCCTCAATGCCTTCATTTAGTCTCTCACAATAGAGCATGACAAGCTTGTGTAGATGGGGATCATTAGATCCTCAAAAGATCAAGCACTGTTTGCTAGAGGGCCCAAAGATACGAAGGGTAAGGGAAAGCATAAGAAGGATAAGACTAAGTTTGATGCTCCCAAGCCAAAGGAGAAGAACCAGCAACAAGATGAGCCTTCTAGCTCAAAGAAGAACAAGAACAAAGGGAACCAAGGCAAATAAAAGGTCAAGTGTTCCTATTGTGGGAAGGGATTTCACCCTGAACATTCCTACATGAAGAAAAATCTTGATGAGATGACTCTTCTCCTTGAGAGGAACAATATCAATCTTCCTGACAATGTTAGGAAGATAGATAATCATGATCGGGACATCTAGCCAGAAAGAGGACATGCCCTCATTGGAACTGTTTGGAAGCCTAGAGCTCTCCTCATAGACTCTGGTGCTTCGAATCATATGATGGCAAGCAAATAATATTTCTCATTCTTGCACTCTGACACCAACATTCCCATCCACATGGGAGATGATTCCCAAATCATTTCGAAAGGCAAAGGTATTGTAAAACTTGAACATGGCAGCTTTTTTTATGTTATGTATGTACCCTCCTCAGCCTAAAATCTGTTGAGTGTATATCAAATGACACACATTGAAGTTCCCAAGAGAGTCACTTTCAGCCCGAATGATGTTGATATCTCAGGGATTGCATCTGGGAAACTCATAGCAAAAGATCTAGCGAACCATCATGCTAAGACCTATGAGTTTTCCAAGTTTTTGTCGGATGCAAAGCCCACCGCTCTTTTGACTCATGGGAATGAAGTCAGTAGGCTTTGGCAAGAGAGATTTGGACATTTTAACTTCAAATATTTGCAGCAACTTCAAAAACATTCCATGGTCGAAGGCCTCCCAGCTATCAAAACTTCCAGTGGAATTTGTAAAGGTTGCATTGTCAGCAAACACCCTAAGCACAAATTTGATCAGGGAAAGGCAAGCCGTGCAACATGTATTTTGGGGCTGATCCACTCTGACATCATTGGACCGATGCCTACAACCTCCATGAGTGGTCGAGGTATGTGCTCACCTTTATTGATAACTTTTCAATATTCACTTGGGTTTTCTTCCTAAAGAAAAAATATGAGACTCTTGAAAAATTCATTGAATTCAAGGCATCTGTTGAGAATGCCTCTGGGAGGAAGATAAAGTCTCTCAGATCTGATAATGGAGGGGAGTATATCAAGTCTAATCTGCTGCAAGTATGTGCTAAAGATGGGATCCAAATCCAGCAGTCCATTCCCTACACACCCCAGCAAAACGGTGTAGCGGAAAGGAAAAAATGGGCCCTCAAAGAGATGACTACCTGCATGTTGGAAGCCAAAGGTTTGGCTTCAAATATTTGGGATGAGGATATGAATATTGTTGCTTACATTCAAAACAAGGTACCTCACTCTTCCGTGAAAGGAAAAAATCCTTTCGAAGCATACTTTGGGCACAAACCAGATGTGTCCAATTTCAGAGCCATTAGAGAAATTTTGAGGTTTAAAATGGGCCTCATAAAAGATATAATAAAATATTATGAGTTAGGCATTTTATGCAGGAGGTATATTTATAACACACCTCTTACACTACAACCAATGTAACTATGGTTAAGTTAACTTAAAAAGATGTACAAAAATAAAATCAATAAAAAATCTCTTTAATATGACTAAAAATAAAAGTACTTTCAATACAAAATGTACTGAATTAAAATACTCATTAAATTAATTAAACTTATATTAATAATAATAAAAACAAGTGAAATTAGCAACATAGTTGCTAAGTACCTGCCTTTTAAGAAAAGAGCAACAAGCTTGATTTTTTAAGTGGTATAAGGAATTAAACATTAATAAATATATAACCCAAAAGAACAAAAAAAAAATGAAAAACAAAAAAAATCATACTAATATTAACATTAATAAACTTTAGATTTTTAAATCAAAATAATTAAATAAAGA
>LPNX010625906.1:515646-536308 GCA_001517045.1 Pseudotsuga menziesii | reverse complement strand
GATAAATAAATAAATATATGTATATTTAGAGTACAAACTAACTATTATCTATATAGTTAGTTAGTCTATAAATGGAATACAAAATTTTTAGAAACATAAAACTTTATCCTAAACAAAAATATATTAAAAAGATTTTACATATTTTTGATATGATAATTTGGAACTTAAGACTTAAAGCCTTTTTTCAACACATAGACAAATCAAAACATATTTTAACACTTACCATTCAAAACTCGATTTAATTAGTTCACCTAACCTAAAATTAATAATAATCAAAATTTTTAATCAAAATTTAAAAGAGAAGTCTAGGGAAGGGACAAATTTCGCTAAACCTTTTTTACCAGAATCCAATGTTTTTCTCTTTTTTTTGTTGCAAATTTATTAGTATTTCAATGGTGATTTTGAAGGTATAAATAGATTCAACACCTTCAGAAACCTCAAGGCACCCAAAATTTTGAAATTTAACAACTATAATCTCAATTTCTAGAATTTTCAACCAATTTTATCTAAAAAAATAGCTCAAACATGCATGAATTAGTCGAATTTGTCTCTTGGTTAGACTATCTCAAACTTAAAACTCAAACTTATTTGTGAGGTATAATCATAACCCACATACACAAACCCAAATGCATCTTGTATTTTCTTTAATACTCAACATTTAAAACCCCCTTGCTTATTAACTCATTTTTATTCCATTATAAATTCTTTAGTTCATACCATGAATTGAGACTAATATCTTATGAATAATTAGCAAATGGGTTAATAATATTTAGATAAAATAATCAAATACCATTGACATAACCGATATGAAAGATAATTATTTTGCACAACACAATACATTTCCTATAACTATGCATTTACTTTGCATTTCCATATTGATTTAATTACGAACATATTTTCTTTATTATCATTATTTTATGTATTGTTACGTAAAAATGGTTTTAATTATATTTATTAAAATGGTTTAATATAACTCATTTAACATAATAATAACATAATTAACTCAATATATTTATTTTTTGCCATTAAAATATTTTTGATGCTTACAAACCAACTTGGATTTCTATCTTTTTCGTATACCACTTAGGTAAAACATTGGTGGGTTATTACAAAAAGAAAATCGTTGGTTCTTAAAAATTATATGTTCAACCTATCCCATCCTCACATCTACCCAACCATATCAATAAAAATATCGGCCACAACATTTAAAAATCCAAAAACTTACAAGTTGCCGAAATTTCGATGACATAAACACAAATTTGGTAATTTAAATGCAAATGTCTGTTACGGCCGCGAGCGTGAGATGCAACAATAGAGGCACGCAAATTGGGGAAATTTACGGTATCATGTTGCATGTCACTATAGCCATTGATGTGAAACGAGCATCACGAAATTGACAGGGTTGCGTGGGAGATACACGAGCCATCTCATAATTTATTTTAATTTTAAAAAGTTTAATTTAATTTTAAATGTCATTAAATTTTAAAAAAACTAAAAAATAAGTGTTGATGGACCAAGTACCCACATTAAGTGCATAAAAAAATAGTTGTACTTAAGTTATGTCATAGCGTCCATGTGTCATCTGAAAACCAGATACCAAATTCCAATGCCGACATCATGTTTGATTAGCCAATGAAAAGTTTACAAATTAGCAAATAAATACATTTTTATTAAAATTAAAATTCATTATTTACAAAGTTCTAAAGTTAAACTTTGTAAATGCTATTTTTAATTTTTGAACTAATGCAAAGTCAAGGAAAATTGACTTGCAACCGATTACTATATTCCTGCGGAGACAGGTATAATAAATTTGTAAATTTGATTCATATACATTTTTAAAATTAAATTAAACACATCACATAATAATAGGAATACATTTAAAATTTAATTCATATAAATCTTTTATTCAATTAATAATTAAATACTTAATTCATTTTAAACTTATAAATATGATAACATATCTACTCATATACGCCGTTTGTCCTATCTATATATATATATATATATATATATATATATATAATATTATATATATTAGTAAATTTATGGAACACCACAAATGTCAAGTAATGTAATAAATATAATATAATATATATACAAAATGTCAGAATATATGAAATAAGTGATATAGAAATATACAATATTACATATTATTCATTTCTTTCAAGAAATATCTGTAATGTACGTAATGTCATGATTACGACTTTGAAATTGAAAATAAACAACATATTTTGATATTATATTATTTATACATATTACACATTATTTCTTACTTCCTAGGGATATATGTAATATCATGATTAAGATTTTGAATTTTGATATAGGTTAAATTTAAATTTTAAAATTTATATTATATTTTTAAGTTAAATAAGACAGGTACTTTAAAGTACTTCACTTTTTATAAATATTTACGAGTACTAAGCATATAATATTCAAAAGTAATTTGTAAGTACTTTTTATTATTATGAGTATGATTAACTAAGAGTTTTCATGCACAATTTATAATTTGACAAGTAAGTACTTTTAACTCAAGCAATGCCACATCAACTATAATAGATGATGTCATTCTCTAGAATGTGATTGGTTCTTTTAAAGTTGATTTTGATAGTACATTTTTTGTTTTAAGGCCCATTTTAGACCTCAAAATTCCCCTAATGTTTCGGGTCCACTACTTGGGCTCGAATTCCACTTAACAAGAGGAAGGCTTTGCAATCGCAGAGCATTGAGTGTGTGTTCATTGGGTATCCATAGGAATCAAAGGGATACAAACTTCTGGATATCGGAACTAAAAAGATATTCATTGAGAGAAGTGTCCGCTTTGGAGAACCTCTCCAAGAGGTAGAACTAGTCGAGGAAGAAACTGCTGAAATTCCCTCCTGTTCTGCTATTCTTTCTGATGATGAAAATGGGAGTGAAAGCTCTGATATTTCAGATCTGATATCTGATATCAGTGAACATAATATAGCAGGTTCAGAATCAAATTTAAATGTTCCCACCCATCTCCCGAAATGAGCCAAAAAGACACTCACTTCTGCTGGGACAAACATTGGAAATCCTGCTGATCCAAGAAGAACCCGGTCAGATTTTCAAAGAGCAGGTATTGCTCTTTCTTGTCATGATTCCTTGCTGTCTAAGACATGTTATATGTTGATTGGGTCTGATCCCAAGTCCTACTACCATGCTCAGAATGATCCGAGATGGCAAGCTGCAATGGACGAAGAGTTCAACTCTCTCCAAAAAAATCCAACTTGGGAGCTAGTTTTCCTTCCACCTGGGAGGAAACTTGTTCAATGCAAGTGGGTATATTGAACAAAGGTTGCTGCAGATGGCTCAACCTGCAAGTACAAAGCACGACCGGTTGCAAAAGGGTTCTCCCAAGTCTAAGGAGTGGACTATCATGAGACCTCTACACCAGTGGCAAAGATGGATTCCATAAGACTAGTTTTGGCCATTGTCGCATCCAAGCACTGGGAGGTGCATCACATGGATGTCAAGAGTGATTTTCTTCATGGAGACCTGAAAGAAGAAATATACATGAAGCAGAAGGTTATACATCAGATCCTTCCTTGGTTTGTAAGTTGCAGAAATCTTTATATGGGTTGAAATAGGCCCCAAGATCTTAGTATGCCAAAATGGATGCCTTTCTGCTCTCACTGAACTTCCAGAGATGCAAACCTGATCCAAATGTATATTTGCAGCAGTATGAAGGTAATCTTATGATCATAGTATTGCATGTGGATGATCTTTTGATAACAGGAAGCACAATTGCTTCGCTTGCCTTTATAAAAACTGCTCTTCATGATGCTTTTGAAATGAGCGATTTAGGCCTGCTGAGACAGTTTCTCGAGCTGGAAATCACTCAAGACTATTATGGGATAATGGTAATTCAGTCAAAATATGTTTTAGACTTGTTAATTAAGTTTAACATGGTTGATTGTAAGGTTGCACCATTCCCTTTCCTCTCAGGAATCAGTCTTGAAGAGGGAAAATCCACTCTACCCATGGGATTGCACTATTTACCGCCAGTTGATCGGAAGGTTGCTATACTTGACACATTCAAGGCCCGAAATTTGTTATGCCATGAATGTTGTATCAAGATATATGCAGCAGCCTCATGAGCTCCATTGGAAGGCATCCAAGAGGATCCTTCAGTATTCAGGGAACTAGATCCTACGACATTCACTATGCTGCAGATTCTGAGCTAAAGTTGGTCGGTTTTACATATTCAGATTGGGCAGGGGATACCATAGATCGGAAGTCCACTTCCAGGTATATGTTTATGTTTGTTGGTGGCCCCATTTGCCGATCCAACAAAAAATAGGCTTCCATTGCACTTTCTTCAACAGAGGCCGAGTATCCCTCATCATTACCATAACTGTTTCTGACATTACCATTGGTATGGTTATAGTTCAAAAGGATGATGCCTCCTAGGACTCACAAAGGCTCGAATCAACATTGGGAGTGATTAACTTTCGATTTAGTGGTGGGATCACAACATCCTTCATAGTGATGGATTTTTCATATGACAGTGATGGCCATAGGGGTACAACAAAGACAGTGGGATCTTGGTATTATTTGGTTCAACAATTTCGCAACGAGCACAGGAGGTAGAACCAACCAACTCTTTCAGGATCCTATCCATGTTGAGCAATGGATTAATATTCTACGTAGGAGACCTTATGATGGATGGATACAATGTTTTCCTACTCAGTGGCTTAGGAGACTACATGAGGCTCTTGGTAGTGACACTATGCAGTGCAGAGGTGGATGCAGTAAGCACTCCGCAATGTGATTTGGAACCCTGGGATCATTCTCAGACTTAGTTGCTTCAGTTGGGTTGTAGATAGGATAGTAGAGGAGATGGAGCTATTGTTGGTTGTAACAATAAGATAATAAATTAATATCAATATTAATTTATTATTAATTACAAAGACTATCTAAGTCAATAGTCATGCCCTTTTACAAAAATGTGCATGACGAGCTTATATAAAGTTGAAACCCCTCTACCAGCCCCTCTACCAGCCCACACAACCCCACAAACATCCACGCACAGGAATCCACACCCCCATGCACTCACTCCTTCTGCATTGCGGCCTTCGTTGCGCCCAGGCTAGCGCTCCCTATCTTCCCCAACCAACCCCTCGACCCTCCTCCTCAGTCGCGCCCTCCGCTGCCTTCTTCCGGTCACCTCTCGTTCCATCCGCCATTGCTCTCCACCAACGTTCGACCCTCCTTCCTCCTTGCTGCTCCACACCAGCTACTCCTCTACCCGCTTCCTTTTACGCTAGGGTTTAAACCCTAAATCCCATTACTCCAAAAAAAAAAATATTATTATTAAATAATAATATTTTTATACTATACATTATAATATATATAAATTTTTCAAAAATAATAATAATAATAATATTATTATTATTATTATTAAATTTAAATATATATAATTTATTAATAGCATTAATATTTAATAATTGTAATAATTACAATTATTATATAAAAGAAGAAAAGAAGACTAGTCAAGCAACCGAAATCCGCTATCAAACAAGAAGACCAATTCGAAAATATTGGAATTCAAGAAGTCATGGCGACTATGATACCAAAATTACAATCACAGTTATGAACAATTTCGAATGAGCTAAAACAATGTGAAGTCACCAATAATAATCTATTGCTTGAAATCGACAAGCATAAACTAAGGATTACTACCTCGAAAAAGAATATTCAATTTTTGGAAGATGGTAAAGAAAAACTCATAGAAAGGTTAGCAGATAAAGATGAGAAAATATCATGTTTGGAAAGCCTCATTCAAAAATGTGAAGACCAAATAATAAAGTAAAAAAAGTCGAAGAATGTCCGTATCAGAATATTATCGATTTGGAAGAAGAAATTAGTCATCTAAACAAGTTCATCGTGGACAAGGAAGATGAAGTAGAGCAAGTCTAGGAAAAGTTAGGAATTCAAGAATTTGAGTTAAGTCATCGTCAACAACAAAAGAAAAACTCGAGCAACAATATGACGACATGAAGAAGACACATAAGCTGGAAATGACAAAAATCAACAATGTGTTCTCTAGCAATACATAAGAAATTTTTCGTTTACGAAATCATAACAAAACAATGATTACAAAGATTAAAAAACTAAAAGATAGTAGTAAGAAGGAACACTCCAGTGAAGACCTCTAAGAAAGAATACTAGAAAAACAAGAAGAAAACCAGTGTCAAAAGAATCTTATTCAAGAACTAGAGAAACAAATCAAGAAGTTATAAAATGACAAAAAGTCACAAGATGAAAGATTCAAAAAGATTCAGAGTCATAACAATCCCTTGGAGAACAAAGTAGTGCAAATCCAGGAAGATGCATCCAGAAATCAAGTAAAGGGAGTGAAGGAAGTGAAGGCAGCCCTCTCCACAATTCAAAAGGAAGAAAAATAAACAACACATACACCTTACAAACTTCCCAATTATAATCATCATTTTGACCAACGACAAGGTCAAAATGAGCATTCACAAAAGAGTTATGTTGACAGGGAAGAAATTCAACATACTAAGCAACAATTGAGACAACCCATTCCCCAAAATGATCTGAGAGGTCCAATCAAAATAAATCTGGGATGAACCACAACAGATATGATGCAACATTTCTCCTAGGGAATCTGTAATTCATATCATCTTATTTCATTAAGTGTCGCAAAGGATCCAGAGATGACAGTTCAACCAAAATCAGACATGGCTATCAATGAAGCTTTTGAGGACAAAGCTTCCCTTGAGGGGAAGGCAATGTAGCAATACGATAATAAATTAATATTAATATTAATTAAAAAGACTATCTAAGTCAATAGTCATGCCCTTTTACGTAAAGGTACACGACGAGCTTATATAAAGTTGAAACCTATGTAACTATCAATCACCTATCATACATTACATTTTTACATTCTACTTAGCCATTTATGGCTTTCTTACGTTACTTATACTGGTTATTCGATTATTGAGGAACTGTGTTCCTTTCATTCGCATTATGATTGGTATTACGATGACCCAGATAAGTAGATTAGAATGTGATGTGCTTGACATTGATGGCAACACATAGTTCCAAGCATATGATCCAGATAAGCAGATGACTCGGACGAATAAGCAAAGGACTCGAGAGAATCGACAGTTTGTGTAGAGATCCGCAAGATAAAGCACAGGAAGAAAGTTTAAAAGAAAATTTGATGAATAGATCTGACGGTCAGGAGTGAACCCACAAAGAAATCAACGGTCTAGAAAATTGCGGAAATAAGATTGCAGAGGTCAAATTTTGAGAAAAATGAAAAGTATGGTTCCACATTCCGTAATCCGAAGATCGACGGTGAAGAAAGGATTCCGCAAAAGCGATCAACGGTTCACAACAATTGCGGAAAGAGATTTGCGGAAGTCCATTTCGACAAAGTTGGGAGCACATCTGCATTTCGCAATCTATAATCCAAAGATCGACGGTTCGGAGAGTTGCGAAAAAACGATTTGCGGAAGCAATTTCGAGAGAAGTAAAAAATGCATACCCACAATCCGCATTTGATCTCAGATCAATGGCTAGGATTGAATCCGCAAGAAATCGACGGTTCAAAAGAAATGCAGAAACAAAGATGCGGGAGAAAAATTGCAAAAGTAGTTTGAACAAATTTGGAAAAATCGCAATCTGCAATCCGCATCAGATCTAAGATTGATGATCGGGAAAGACTCCGCAAAAGATCGACGGGGTCGAAGAAAAATTGCGGAAAGGGAATTGCGGAAATAGTTAGAACAAATTTGGAAAACCCACAATCCGCAATCCGCTTCAGATCTAAGATCGACAACTGGGAAAGACTTCGCAAGAGATCAATAATGCAGGAGAAAATTATGAAATTAGTTTGAACGAATTTGGAAAACTCGCAATCTGCAATCTGCATCTAATCTAAGATCAACGATCGAGAAAGACTCCACAAGAGATCGATGGTGCAGAAGAAAATTGCAGAAGGGGACTTGAGGAAGTAGTTTTGAAGAAAATCAAAATACACACCCGAAATCCGCAATCCGCAATATTCGAAATCTTATTTCAGATCGACGAACAAGAGAGAGTCTGCATGAAATCGACGGTGCGAAAGAAATCTTGCGAAACCAAAACTACAGAAAATCAGATTTGCGGAAAAAGACAGTTGCAGAAGGAGTCAAGGTTGCAGAAAAGGACAATTGTGGAAGGAGTTAGAGTTGCGGAAACACTGTTGCGGAAACTCAAAATTGTGGGAAGACTGAGGTTGCGGAAACAGATTGCTTATCGATTAAGCTCTTTTCCTGTCATGAGGCATTGAATGGTTTTGATCAGTTATGAAACTAAATAGTTATGCATAGGAACAGGTGAAAGGATTAAGGATTGGCATGTATAAAAGGATGGGAGAAAGAGAGGACTTGTGTGCTCTCTGAAGGAAGAGAGGTGGTGCATGGACCGCTGTCAAAGTGGGGATCGCAGAGTGCACGAGGACTTGAGTAGGTGATCAAACAAAGATAATATAAATTAATTAGAGCTTCTTGTTAATATTTTTCTATGTCTCTATCATGTCTATGATTGATGATTATCATTTCTTTCATTATACTTGCTGCATCACCATGACTGTAAATTTGTGATTTGTAATAATGGTTTGAAAATTGGAAATTGCTAAGGTTAGAAATAACTAATTCCCCCCCCTCTCAGTTATTTGAATAATCTCAACAATTGGTATCAGAGCGGGTTCCTTTTATTTAAAAGTAGATCTGTAAGCTTAAACATGACAAGTCATGAAGGGACTTTTATCAATAAGATTCATCTGTTTAATGGAACAAATTTCGCCTTCTGGGAGGTTAGGATGAGAACATATCTAATGTCCTTAGGTGCTGATGTTTGGGATGTAGTAGACACTAGCTATGTAAAGCCAGTTGTGCTAGCCTCCAAAGATGATAAGTTGGAATTTAGTTTTAACGCAAAGCTAATGAATGCTATCCTGAGTGCTCTTGCAGAAGGTGAGTTTGTTAAGGTGATGCATCTTGAATCTGCAAAAGAGACGTGGGGCAAACTTATAAATAGTTATGAAGGAAATGAGAAAGTAAAAGATGCCAAACTACATACATATAGACTGGAATTTGAACAACTGAAGATGAATGAGGATGAGACTGTTAGTAAATATTTCTTAAGATTAGAAGAGACCGTGAATGCTATGAAAGGTCTTGGTGAAAACATTGATGAAACACCCTTAGTTCAGAAAATTTTAAGATCTTTGCCTGAAAGGTTTAATCCCAAAGTTTCTGCAATAGAAGAATTAAGTGATCTTAAAACTTTGCCTATTGACCAACTCCTAGGAACTCTGTCTGCTTATGAAATGAGGATTAGTAAAGATAAATCCACCACTAGAGAAGCATCCTTTAAAGCAGATAAGAACACTGATTCTGAAATGGATGTGATTGAGGAAAAATTTGTAAGGAGGCTGAAGAAAGGATCAGGTAAATATAAAGGCAAGATGCCCTTTAAATGTTTCAACTATGGTAAAATAGACCATTTTGCATCTAAATGTCCCCACAAGCAAAAGGGGCAGAATTTTGATGATGAAGAAAACTACACATTCAATAAATACAATAAAGAGGCTAAATATCAAAACAAAAGCTTGTGTGCAAATGCTGTTGATTCCTCAGAAGAGTCAGACAGTGATTCATCTTGTGAAGATAAAGTGAATAATTTTATGCTTATGGCCATATAATATTTTGAAAATGAATATACAGTAAGTGACATGAATGATGAAGAACCTATGGTTGATATGGAAGGTGAACTAATCAGTGCTTTAGAAGAGATTGGCAGACTCAGACTAAAGAAGAGGAAACAAAAAACAATTGTTGATGTAGTATGAAAAGAATGGTAAAGAACCAAGAGAAGATCTTGCCCTGTTAAAATTTGAATTAGAAGAGGAAAAGAAAATAGAAGATATCCTGAAACAACAACTAACATAGGAGAAAAAGAGATGTGAAGCATTGGAAGAAAAAGTAGTGCTAGCTAGAAAATATTTGGAGAAATTTCAAGCTTTGTATCACCAAAATTTGTCAAGTATTAAAGCTTCAAAAGAACTGAACAACATTCTGAGTAAGCAAAGGTATACATTTATAAAAACAGGTCTCGACTATGAAGAAGGTTTAAGCAACAAACAGTCAAAATACAAACATATCTTGCAAACAAAAGGAAATGAAGATGAAACAAGTACCATAATCAAGGATTCAAATAAAAAATATCAACCAAGCTTTGCTCAGGAACACAGTCAACAAAAAAGGAAGACAACCAAGATTCAAGTACCAAATTTTTTTCCATGGTTACTCTTATTGTTGTTCTAATTTTGGTCACAAAGCTGCAAATTGTGCTTTTAATTTTATAAGTATACAATTAAGGATATCCAAGAACAGTCAATTGCTGCACCATAGAACAAGACGGTCGATGAGTAAACAAGAACATCATACAATTCAGTTCACAACTAAAAGAAGAACACATGATAGACATATCAACTCTTTTGATCTACTGTACAATGAGCCAGAATGTTATGTTTGTCATAATTTTGGACACAAGGCTTCAAAATGTCATCTGAAGAATTACAAAACATATCCGAGAGTGAATTACTCAGCTGTAAGTGCTAAGGTTTGGAAGAAGAAAGAAAATAACAAGTGTGGCTTAGTTCTTTCCGTTCAAAGACAAAAAGGCCCCTGGTATATTGATAGTGGATGTTCCAAACACATGAATGGTGATAAAAGTAAGTTTCTGTCTCTAAGTGAAAGTAAATAAGAAAATGTAACTTTTGGAAATGACACTCCAAGGAAAATCAAAGGAAAAGGAATGGTAAAGTTGAGTAATGGCAAAGGGAAATCCCAAGATGTGTTGTTTGTAGATGGACTGGAACATAATCTTCTTAGTGTCAGTCAAGTTTGTGACAGAGGATGTGAAGTTGTTTTTACTTCTAAAGATTGCAAGATAAAATCTGTACCCTCAGGACAGTTGGTTGCAAAAGGCATAAGAACATAAAACAATGTCTATGTCTTGAAAGAAAGAAAAAAAGAATGTCATCTAAGCAAGTATGATGAAAGTTGGCTATGGCATAGGAGACTTGGAAACTTAAACATTGATCATATAATCAAGCTTATGAACAATGTGGCAGTAAAAGATCTTCCAAAAATATCAAAGCCATATGACTATGCTTGTAAACCTTGTTAAGTGGGAAAATTGACTCGCACACAGTTTAAATCCAAGAACGTCACATCAACAGAGAAACCTCTTCAATTAGTACATATGGATTTGTGTGGACCATCAAGAAAGGAAGGCACAGGAAGAGAAAGATATTTTACGTTGGTCATTGATGATTATTCTATACTAACATGGGTTTCCTTTCTGAAGGAAAAATCTGAAGCGTTTGAAAAGTTCAAAAATTTAAGGCTATGACTAAGAATCATACAGGAAAGAGACTGAAGGAAGTAAGGTCTGATAGAGGAGGAGAGTTTAGTTCAGGAGACTTCAAAGAGTTTTGTGATAAACATGGAATCAAAAGATAATATACTATTCCAGGGACTCCACAACAAAATGGAGTAGTTGAGAGACAGAATATGTCAGTACAATAGCTGACACGATCAATGATGAATGAAAGGAATATTTCTCTGACATACTGGGTAGAGGTAATTCACACAGCTGTCCATATTCTTAACAAAGCTCACTTAAGGCCAAACAGTGATAAGACTCCTTATGAACTGTGGTTTGGAAGACCTGCTTCTATCAAACACTTTAAGGTCTTTGGAAGTAAATGTTATATTAAAAACAATGATGAACATCTTGGAAAATATGATGACAGGGCTGATGAAGGTATCTTCTTAGGATATGCTACAAACAATAAAGGGTGCACATGTTATAATAAGAGGTTGCATAAATTGGTTGACAGTATTGACATTAAAATCGATGAAGAAATTCCTGTAAAAGATATGCAGATAAGCATTGTTGAGCCAAATACAGAGGAAATGGTTGAAGTTGAGGAAGAACAAGTCCAAGAATCAGAAAAAGAAGATTCAGAGCCATATGTTGAAAGTGCAAACATCCAGACAGATTCAAAAGAGCAGACAGAAAGAAAACCACCTTCTAGAATTATTCAGAAGAATCATCCCGAAGATCAGATAATTGGTGACAAGAATAAAGGAGTTTGGACAAGAAGGAAATTGATTAAAGCTTCAGAACAATCTCAGGTTTCTTTCCTATCTATCATTGAACCTAAGAATTTTGAAGAAGCCAGTGAGAAAGAAGATTGGGTTAGAGCCAAGAATGAAGAGCTTGATCAAATTGCGAAGAATAATACTTGGGAGTTTGTTCCTAGACCTACAGATAAGAATGTAATAGGCTCCAAATGGGTGTTTAAAAATAAGATGAATGAACAAGGACAAATTATGAGGAATAAAGCTCGACTGGTCTATAAGGGTTATGCACAAGTTGAGGGACAAGATTTTGATGAAACCTTTGCACCAATGGCAAGATTGGAAGCTATCAGAATGTTTCTTTCCTATGTCAGTCATAAGAACTTCAAAGTGTATCAGATGGATGTTACGTCAACATTCCTCAATAGAGATCTAGAAGAAGAAGTCTATATAAAGCAACCTGAAGGGTTCCAATTGACAGACAATCCTAACAATTTCTGCAAACTGAAGAAGGCACTATATGGATTGAAACAAGCACCAAGAGTATGGTATTATAGACTGGATAAATATCTACAGGACAAAGGATTCAAGAAAGGTATTGTTGACACTAATTTGTACATCAAATATGAAGGTGATGATTAATTAGTTGTTTTGGTGTATGTGGATGCCATTATTTTTGGATGCACTAATGATTCTTTTGTTCAGTGGTTTGCTAATTCTACAGAATCTAAGTTCGAGATGTCAATGATAGGAGAATTGTCATTCTTGCTTGGTCTCCGCATTATTTAGAGTTCTGAAGGTTTATTTCTCTCTCAGGAGATGTTGAAGAGATTTCAGATGGAAGATTCTTCATCTGTTAGTACGCTTATGGTTGTTGGTTGTAAACTTAGCAAGGATGATCCCTCACCTGATGCTGATCAAAGAACATATCGATCAATGATAGGTAGTCTTTTGTACATCACAACATCTCATCTTGATATAATGCAAGCTGTTGGTATGGTAGGAAGATTTCAGTCTACTCCTAAGCAAAGTCATTTGGTGGTTGTTAAGAGGATATTCAAATATTTGAAGGGCACAATGACTTATGGTCTCTAGTATCCTAGAAATCAGAATCTTCAATACATACCGTATGGTCTCTGGTATACTTGTCATACAGGCCGTACGGATTCTGTACAACTGTACGGATCCGCACGCATGGGAGGTCGTACACTCACGCAGAAGGGTGATGGGGTTTAGCTGGGATTTGCCCAGTGATTCTACTGGATATTGCATTCGCCATGTTTGGGTGAATTTGCAGTGATTGTAAGCATTCCATATTTTCTCATAATAAAATCTATATCTGATTGCTGCACCGGTTTTCCCATCTTGGATTTTTCCGGGGGTTTCCATACCCAAAATAATAGTGTTAATATTGTGATGTGATGTTGTGATTTATTTCTCAGTACTTTATATTCTGTTGCATACTGTAAAGAAGTTCATGTGTGGTTATTTAAGTTAAATTTAAATATATTATTTTAGCTCTAGTTGAGCTTTAAAGGAAAATTTACATGGTATTAGAGCTTTGGTGAGCTAAAGCTGAGATATTTGCAGCAACAATGATAGATCATGGGCATATCTATAGGAAGACACACACCTAGACTTCCAGATCTAGGGTTTGACAGGTAACACTTTACTATGGTCGTGCAGTTGAGAGTTGAGGATAGACTCCAAGGGCACATAACTTTCCTACATGGAAAGAAAGGATTACAAGGATCCTAGACGTCATTGATGCAGATGAGCACATTGACTCCACAAAAGTTGCACCCACAGATCCGGTAGATCTAATAGCTTGGAAGAAGATTGATTTTAGAGCCATGTTGATTATCATGGATGGAGTGAAGGACCATATAGTCCCTCACCTTTCTGGTAAGAAGACCGCAACAAAGATGTGGACGACTTTGGAGAGTATGTACCAAAGCAAGAACGAGAACCAGAAGATGGTGCTGCAAGAGAGGATGCGCAACACCAAGATGGCCAAGGAAGAAGGAATGGTGCCTTATCTCACGAGGCTCACACAAATCAGGGATGAGCTTGGAGCTGTTGGCTCTAAGACAATGCATGAGGAGCTAGTTCGGATAGCCCTCAATGGCTTCTCTAAGCCATGGGACACCTTTGTCTTGTTGTGGCTAGGGAGAAGCTCCCTAATTGGCAGAGACTATGGGATGTCTTTGTGTAGGAGGAGAACAACATGGGTCAAGGATCAGGCTCATCCAGCAGTGCCCCACAGATTGTGGATGAGGAGGCTCTAGCCATTATAGGGAAGAGCAAGGGTAAGGCAAAAAGGAAGAAGGATGGTAAGAAGAACCTTGACGTGTAAAAGGTCAATTGTTTTATCTACCACAGGCAGGGACACTTTGCCTCCGAGTTCCCAAACAAGAAGAAGAAGAGTAACACTCAAATCGCTGGATCTGCAGAGGTGGATGAGTTCAATAGAAACTTCGATGAGGAGTTCTGCTTGATAGCTTGCACGGCAAGCACCACATGGAGCAGTATATGGTACATCGACAATGGAGCATCTAGTCACATGACTGGACATAAAATATTCTTCAGAGACTTGCAGGAGGGTGGAACAGGGATCCACGTTGAGATGGGTGATGATACGCGGTATTAGGAGCAAGGAGTTGGCATTGTTTCATTTGAGAGGGAGTCTAGCAAACCCCTCAATTTTGTTGATGTGTTATATGTTCCAAGATTGACCAAGAACCTCATATTAGTCTCCACTCTGGAGGACAAGGGATATCAGGTGAAGTTCCGAGACCATAGAGTATATATCAGTCCCAAGGGGTCAGATAGGAGCTTGGATCAGGTGATTGACAAAAGGAGCGAGAAAGTGTATAGACTACACTTTGAGCCTGCAAAGGCTCTAGTCAGCAGCAACAACAGTCAGGATGAGTTGGGGCATAGGAGTATGGCACAATTACACCATGGAGCATCGAGGCACTTGAGACAGGTTGTCATTGGAATTCCTCAGGTACATGAGGAGAAGCATAACCACTGCAAGGGTTGTGCTTTGGGGAAGAACATCAGGAAACCTTTCCCACAAAATGAGTACAAGTCTAAGGAGCCCTTGGATTTGGTGCATTCAGATGTATGAGGACCTCTGAGTGTCCATTCTTTCAGTGGTTACAGTTACTGCATAACCTTCATTGATGACTATTCTAGGAAGACCTAGATCTATTTCTTGAAGGCCAAGTCAAAGGTCTTTGAGAGGTTCCAAGAGTTCAAAACTCTCGTGGAAAACCAAATAGAAAAGAAGATTCAGGTGTTGAGAACAAACAACGGGGGTGAGTACACCTCCAATGAGTTCATGGAGTATTGTTCGACATATGGGATCAAGGAGCACACTGTGCCCCACACCCCACAATAGAATGGAGTTGCAGAGCGGAATAATAAGACTATGGTAAGAGTAGCCAAGGCCATGTTATTTGATCAAGGATTACCACTATTCCTTTGGGTTGAGGCATACAGGACTGCAGTGTACATTCAGAACATGTGTCCCCACACCGCTTTGGGGAGGCAGACACCCGAGGAGGTCTTTACAGGCACCAGGCCAAATGTGAGTCACATTCACATATTTAGTAGTGTCTTCTATTGTCATGTTCATGCTGACACTAGGAAGAAGTTGGACCCTTCTGGAGAGAAGGGGTTACTCGTTGGATACAACGAGACTTCGAAGGCATACAGAGTTTACATTCCTTCTTGCAAGAGGATCATTGTGAGCAGGGATGTCCAATTCGATGAGGATAGGGTCTTGCGAAGATCTACGGACTTACCAATAGAGCAGCAACCAACACAAAATTTGGGGGTCAAGTTGGAGGAGCCATATATACAGGTATAGGTATAGACACAAGGAACAGGTTCTGGTAGTCAGAGGGAGTCAAGCGGACAAGATTCCTCAATCATTAACTTGGAGGATGAGCTGCAACAAGAGACGGATATCCAACAGCTGCAACAGGTTGACACTAGGCCAAGGCCTAAGTGATTAGGGTCCACAGTTCAGGATTCCAGGCTGGTGGATCCTCCACAGAGCTCCATGAGACGGAGCAAACCACCAGTAAGACTCAGTTATATGGCACTGATGACAAAGTTGATTAACTCTGAACCTTCCATATTTGAGGAGGCTGCATAACGTGGTGTGTGGCAGGAGGCTACAGTTGAGGAGTATGATTCCATTATGAAAAACCAGGTATGGGAGGTTGTGCCGAGGCCACAAGGGAAAAAGGTGGTGGGATCCAAATGGATCTACAAGGTGAAGCATGCAACAGATGGAAGCGTGGAGAAGTACAAGGCACGCTTCGTTACAAAGGGGTTTTCATAGAGGGAGGGTATTGATTATGAGGAGACATTCGCCCCTGTTGCCAGGTATTCTTCCATTCGAGCCATTATTTATTTAGCAGCAAAGATGGGTTGGCGAGTCCATCATATGGATGTCAAGACTGCCTACCTCAACAGAATGATAGAGGAGGAGGTATGTATTGAGTAGCCAGAGGGGTTTGATGTGGAGAGCAGGGAGATGCATGTATGCAAACTGCATCGAGCTCTTTATGGGCTCAAGAAGGCACCTCGAGCATCGTACTTGAGGATAGACAACTATCTACGAGAGATGGGATTTCAATGGAGTGAGGCTAACTACAACCTGTACTTCTTAAGAGGTGAGGTGCCTCTCATACTGGTCGTATATGTGGATGATCTCTTTTTGACAGGAGATGAGAGGCCGAGTACATGGCTGCTTGTGAGGGTATATGGATGAGGAAGTTACTTTCAGGGTTGTTCGAGTGTGAGCTAGAGGCTATAGTAGTTCATTGTGACAATCAGAGTGGCATCAAGCTATCTGAGAATCCAGTGTTCCATGACCGAAGCAAACACATAGACATCAGGTACCACTTCTCGAGAGATTGTGTTCACAGAGGAACCATTCGGTTGGAGTACATACAGACATATGAGTAGGTGGCGGACATTTTCACCAAGGCACTTTGCAGACAGAGTTTTGTGAAATTCAGGGATAAGTTGGGGTTGCTACTGAATCCCTTCCTCGTTGAGAGGGAGTGTTAGATTATCAACAACACAGAAGGTCTTCCTGAATGCAAGTGTCCTTGCATGCAGAAGACTCTAAAAATAGGAAACCAGTTGTATTTAATTATTTTTCCTAAGTTTACTTTGGAAAATAATTAAAGTGATCTAATTATTTATTAACTTTAAGTGAAAGTGATATTAGGGTTTTTGCTTTACCTAAAGTTATAAAAGAAATGTCAATTGGTGGAGAGGACACACACACACACTTGTATTTCGACAGAGACACGATACAGATAGGGAGAGAACGTCAGACAAAGGATTTAGCTGGGAAGACGGAGGAGCGAGCAAACAGGATCACCGAGCTGCCCAAAAGGGTAGAGCCCGCACGGATCAACAGGCAGCAGCTGCAGAGGGAGGTCATACAAGACCATACGAATTCCGTATAGCTATCATACAGATCGTATGGATTCCGTACAGCAGTACGGATCCACACGCGAGGTCGTACAGTGGGCCGTACACTCACGCAGAAGGGTGTTGGGGTTTAGCTGGGATTTTCCCAGTGATTCTGCTGGGATACTGCATTCGCCAGGTTTGGGTGAATTTGCAGTGATTGTAAACGTTCCATATTTTCTCATAATAAAATCTATATTTGACTGTTGCACCAGTTTTCCCAGAGTTTTCCATACCCAAAATAATAGTGTCAATATTGTGATGTGATGTTGTGATTTATTTCTCAGTACTTTATATTCCACTGCATATTGTAAAGAAGTTCGTGTGTGGTTATTTCAGTTAAATTTAAATATAATGTTTTAGCCCTAGTTGAGCTTTGAAGGAAAATTTAGAGGACCAACCAAGCCTAGTCAGACATACGAATCTACTCGGGGATAAAACAAGCCTTGTCTAGCTTACTAATCCTTCTGGACCAACCAAGCCTAGTCAAACATATCAATCCCCCTAGGATCAAACATGCCTTGTCAGTACTAACATATTAATCCCATTGGGATCAACTAGGCCTTGTCAAGATGACATGCCAATCCTAGACTGAGTTGCCACACCACTGCTACAGGAAACCAAATCATCATCATCACTCCCTCTTACAAGGGAGGTCCTTTCAGACTACATGAAGCTTGTCTCAAAATTATTTAAACTTTATTCGAGACATAGTCTTAGTCAATACATAAACAACTTGTTCTTTATCGCTTGTTCTTCATCATTCTTCTCTTGTAGGTGATTGCATACAATCCTTCTGATAAGTCAAATCCAGTTGCGTAATTCGAAACACTTCGTATATTTCACAACATATTAATAATGAAAAAATCGTATGCATAAAGACATATGTCACACATTCATGCAACTATCTTAGCCAATGCTTCAACACAAAATTCATCCATATCCTATAGACATACGATAACTTTCTAGATGCCTTCCATCTCTAACAGAACATTATTAAGAGTGTGCACTACTCTTAACATGTCAGCAAAGGGGTTTCATTCTAGATAAGTAGCAATGGAATGTTGTACAACACCATAGGCCACTTACCCATCACATGTTGATGAAATTGTCATTGATGCCAACATGGACTTGATGTCATTGATGTTACCATTTCGCTGAAGATGTTGATAACCCTAGATGATGCTCTTGCACATGACTTGATGATATATGGTTCTATTTATGCTCATGAAGGTGGAGCCCATGGACATCTTTGAAAAAGTCTTTAAGATGCAAAGAAGCCCTATTTGACCCAAGTCACTTGAATTTTAAATAGTTAAAGTAAATGGTGAAGTCAGAAGGATAGTCAATACAATAATAACATTCCTCAGGTGTCCCTAATGAGTTTTGAAGAAAGTTTTTTTTTGGGGTGAAGTGAAAAAAAAATAAATAAAAAAAATAAAAAGGGGGATGATTTTAAAATAAATATCATTCCTTACTTTATGGAAATAGGAATCCTCAAAGGTGTATTTAAATACACTAAGCTCAAACCATCGATGATAGAGAAGAGAGCGTGGCTAACTTTAGAGCGTGAATTTTTAATTGAATGAAATTTCGATGAAGAAGTCTGCAATTTTGAAGAAGGCTCGGTGGTAGCAGAAAATTTCTTTTCAGCGTGGAAATTTCCTGGACAGCGTGGAAATGTTTGGCTGTACCCAGCAGGTTAAATATTTTTTTTTGGTTGTGACAGTTCAATCTTGAATTGGTCTTAGGGCTCCTTTCTTTTACCACCAGCAGATCCAACATGAGGGAAAGCGTTTGAGGAATGGTTGCATTGCCTGCGTTTAGTCTTTCTTTTTGCTGTTGATTATATTTTCTGTCAAGACTATCTTCGTTTCAGCGATTGGGGTCTGCGTTGAATTATTTTGCTGTTGATTTTATATATGGGAGTCCAAATCGTGGTTCCTGCAATGGTTGGTAAATGCATGGGAAACGGATCTATGTTTTAAATCCAGATCGTATTGTCTGCAATTGTTGGTTAAATGCATGATCTGAATGTCAAACATTGGTTTTATATCATTGCCAGATATGAATGTCAAACGGTGGTTTTATATGCCATTAATAGATCTTAAGATGAAAACGTTGATTTAATGTCAAAACGTTGGCTTTATATTCCATTTCCAGATCGCTGAGATTAGAGGAGGACGCAATTCCATGTAATGCCACGATTGCTGTGGTAAACGGGTGTGTATAGAGGAGGTCACATTAATTCATTCAACCACTCTAGCAGAGAGAAAACGTTGGCAAACCTTATGATTACTCTGTTCTGAGCTATCTTCTAGAGTGCATTCATTTTCAGGTCTCAGACAAAGAAGGAAAAATCGCTGTGCACGTGAAAAGGGGTCTGTACATTGCCGGAAGTATCATCTCTCAACATTCAATCCAAACCATGCCCATTCAGAGGAGCTATAAGTGATTTCATGGAGTAACAAGCTACAGGACAGAGCTGGACAACTGCACAGTCAATTTCAGAATGTGTTAAACCTGTTTTATTTGACTCAGGCTTGTACGTGTGATCCAGTTGACTGTGCAACATTGGGAAGAGTAACTGCTTATCAAATGAGGTCAGGTGAATGCTTATTTCAAATATCTATTCTTGCTTGTAATCACCATCTAAAGGGAATTTGTGTCATTCTCTCCGTTTTTGGAGTGTTACCATAAAGAGGGAAGTTAGAACCTGTCTTCTTTGAGAAGGGTGCACCCATACCAGAGAGTTCATCACACATATAATAGTTCTGCCTTAATCCAATTTCGGAGGAATGTAAAGGTCTTTACAGTCCCAGAAAGACTAGTGTTCTTTACCAAGCATACCACAGTGACAAATATCATAATAGCCTTGGCATGATAGTGATAGCAAGTTGAGGGTTTCAGATGTCATGAGCAGTGTCTTGACATAGGCAAAACTTTGATGGGCAGCATGTGACCAGACCTTGATG
>LPNX010625906.1:505130-515367 GCA_001517045.1 Pseudotsuga menziesii | reverse complement strand
GTAGTGTACAAGCAGCAGTACAGCAGTATGTAAAGGGTGATGAGTGAAGAATGAATGACCAGCAGTAGAGTTGATGAACAGACCTTTAATGAGCAGCAATGAGGTAGTGAAGAGGATGAGCAGCAGAGGTTTAATGAGCAGCAGTGAGGCAGTGAAGAGGATGAGCAGCAGAGGTTAAATGAGCAGTCCTTGGTAACTCGGCAATATTGAAGAACAGGTGTGTTGCAGCAGCAGTATTGACCAGCAGCAGATTGAAGAGACAAGTGATGAAGTAATGTAACAGTGAGCTTTAATGTAAAAGCAAGCTTCTCTTGCTTTGAGGTTAGGATACCTCAAACTCTTCTTAGCAGGGTCTAAGAAAACCAGGCAGGGTCCTGGATGCTGAGCAGGTGCTCTATTTATCAGTAGGTGTTGATTTCGCCTAATGGTTGTAGCCGGACAAATAATATAAAAAGATTACAAATTCATATGATGTGGTGTTCTTCTGTGTTCTGGCTCTTGATGGTTTAACTGCTTTTGATTTATGAATGATGATCTGGAAGATGTTTATGAAATGTTTATGATAGAGTAATAAATTGATGAATTAGTAGCTAACCCTGATAAACTGAGAAAATTTTTAAAATAGGCTTTACACTGATTCACCCCCCCCTCTCAGTGTCTACATCACATGCATATTAGTAGTATACTATTCATTAATGCAAATACTCTAATATGCATAATACATTTCCTAAATCTAGGAACATAAATATGTACACAACTGAACAATATCATTTAAGCAACTAGATATATCGGAAATGATCATTCAAATACTTATCTTTTGTTTGTTTGGTAGACTCCCTCTTGATATTTTGTCTCCATGAAGGAATTATTGGAGTCTCTAACAACGTGCTCTACTTCATCGTCTGATTGTGTGCTTATCTTGCTTATGATCGACAATGCTGACCAGAGATCACATGGAACTGTGTACTGGCGCTTGTTATCACATATATAGTAGCCCATCTACCATATTCTATTTTTTTATTCCAGTACACTTTTTCAACCAGTTCCCTTACATATGAGATGCTGAGATGAGCATTTATGATGCATCACTATTTGATGATGGACTATAGTATTTTCCTATGCCATGACTGAGTCTCAGAGCGCTCAGATTTGAGGACTGATGTAGCCATTTAGCCATTTATAGAGCAGACAACATTGCCCAGAGTTGCAGCATCATGTTCTCAGAAAATAGATGTTGGTTCTGATTGGTTATTTACATGTATATGACTCAGCATGTATTATCTTGTGTTATGGTTATTATTGCTTTTATACTCATTCTTGTGACATGTCTTAGCATTCAGTGTCATTATCTAGCGATCATATAAATATGTGCACTTGGTTGTATTGATATTATGTATGTATGTCCCTACTTAGACCTGGAAGTTCTTGACCCATACTCATTGGTTTTTCTCTCCTTAGGGAGAATAGAGGTGATCATTCCCACCATACTTTGGCTTGTTAGTGTTGGTCTATTGTTTACTATCTCCACCCATCCATTACCGTCCAGTTATGTTTATAACCCAACCTACTACTTGACTAGTGGCATGGAGGACCTTCCCCTACTATAGTCTCTTTGTTGGATAAGCTTCCTTGTTTATTTGTGTCTCGGCTCTGAGTTTCCTAGGTTGTGTTGGCTAAACCTGAAACAAATAGCGCTGCCATCAATACAATGTATATGGAAATGAAATGAATATCTTGTGAAAATCTCATTCATGAAAAGAAATGTTTCTGAACATACATGAATACAAGGAAGCGTAATGAAATTGGCTTTGAAGTGTAAATGTGAAATGTAAAACCAATGTAACAAGTGTTTTTAAACATGCATGAAGCATGAAGCCTTAATAAATAAAAATCTGTGTAACAAATGCATGGATCAAGGCTATGGAAATTCGAAGGCCCAAAAAGCAATGGCTCTTAAAAGTTATATCTAAAGATTGCTGGCCTCACTTGTATTTGATTTGGATTGTGAGCATTTGTCAAGGTGAATAAGCACCTCTGAACGTAACTTACCCATTTGTGAGACACTACCATCCCCTGTGTCATTGCTTGTCCTGCATATGCTAGAGTGAGTATCCCCTTTCCATATCCAAAGTGTCACTGTGTCAAGTTAGTAGTCACCCTTTACCTAGCCTTTTGATTTTTAGCCTTCATCCTTCACTAGCAAATTGATTACAACTATGAAGTGAGTATGGTCTTGAAAGTCTGGCCTGAGTCATAATTAATAATTAACAAAACTCTATATATTTGGTTGGTAGATCGCCAATGAAATGATTACTACTTATTATAATTGTTACTCGAATGATGTGTGGAGCATATCTTAACCTCTAAACACTTGCAGCAGATTGATGTTAGCCTGGGTCATATTATTGATTATTTGATCATTTACATATTATTATTATTTTATCTGTCTGGGCATATTAGATATTGCACATGATCATGCAAAGATCTGTAGGGTGTATGAGTATACACCTTAGATGGATTTGGGCCCCCTGAGTCTAATGAGACAGTTTGTTTTCAGTTTTGGGCAGTTACAGTGGTGATTTGCCTCATTATACCATTCTGGTGCAGTTTTGCCATGTTAAATGCCCTGTTAGAGCAGAAGGATGTTTTGATTGGTTCACCTAGGGCATTGTATGAAGAGGGGGTGGTCCAGCCACTTGTTTTTACCATTATACCCCCCTCCCAGCGAACTTGGTGGACTCAGTTGGACAACGCAGGAACTCTAGGTGGCAGTTTGGGAAGGCTCACAGTTCTCGAGGCAATTTAAAAATGGTAAAAATGGCTACTGAGGAATTCGATTTGGGCTACTGAGGCAAGGGAATAAATTGGAATGGGTTTTGATGATGAGTGTGATGTCTTCCGCCCCCTCTCTAGTAGTTTTAGCATTCAGAAGGATCCGCACCCATCTCTCTGGCATATTTTATGATTTTCTGGAGCTTTTGGAGGCTCACGATTTTCCCAGAGAGGCACTATTTTGCACTTTTATATTTTATTCATATTGTGCCATGGGGACACACTAGGGGTGTTAGACATTACCCCCTAGACCCACCATGAGCTTTATTCATGTTTATTTTGTCATATTGAGTGGGATCCCCTCTCCTAGGGCGATTTGGTCCATTGATGTGTTATATTATTACATTGATGCATGTACTTTATGTTGAGCTCATCTCAACCATTGATTAGAACATTTCGATCTTTTAATCTTAGCCATCCATTGAAAAGGTGGTTAGGATTTTGTTATCTAGCCATCCTAGTTAAAGGAGAGAGCTTCTCATTGTAAAAGGGTCTTTGGCTCTTGGAATCTTGATAATAGAAAAACTCCTTTGTGGAAATTCTTGGGTCTCCTTTGCATATGGTGTTCTTCGATGATGATTGGAAAGTTTATTGCATCCTAGCATTTGAGTATTTGTGGTGATATCTATATTTCCGTGGAATCTTTGTCATTGTCTACAGGAGGACAACTTCACTTGGGCGTTTTTGCAGGGCTTCCTCAACTCGCTTGTTTGGCATCGCTTGTATCAAGGGGTTACCATTAGTATCATCGTGATCTATGATTTCATCTCGTTATTTCTTTTGTAGCATTTGTTCATTTCTCTTGATGCATCAAATTTGATATTGTTGATGTTTGTTGTGTAGGAGGGAGGGCGCATTTGCTTCCTTGGGCAAATCGATTTGCATAGAATACTCATCCAAATATTCTCAAATTGACCGGGAAGGCATAGATCATCATCATCAAGGATTCTTCAAGGTTATCCAGGTAAGATCCATAGGTTGGTTCTTCTTTTCTTGGTTCCAATCCATTGGCATCTTTATTTTACTGTCAAAACCCTAATTTAAAATAATCAGAAAATTGTGTGGGTCAAGTACCAATGGATAGACTTGATGAAAGGTTTGACAGTATCTATATTTTCGTGGAATCTTTGTCATTGTCTACAGGAGGACAACTTCACTTGGGTGTTTTTGCAGGGCTTCCTCAACTCGCTTGTTTGGCATCGCTTGTATCAAGGGGTTATCATTAGTATCATCGTGATCTATGATTTCATCTCGTTATTTCTTTTGTAGCATTTGTTCATTTCTCTTGATGCATCAAATCTGATATTGTTGATGTTTGTTGCGTAGGAGGGAGGGCGCATTCGCTTCCTTGGGCAAATCGATTTGCATAGAATACTCATCCAAATCTTCTCAAATTGACCGAGAAGGCATAGATCATCATCATCAAGGATTCTTCAAGGTTATCCAGGTAAGATCCATAGGTTGGTTCTTCTTTTCTTGGTTCCAATCCATTGGCATCTTTATTTTACTGTCAAAACACTAATTTAAAATAACCAGAAAATTGTGTGGATCAAACCACTTGATCAATTGGAAAAGCATTTATGAGTATTGTAGATCGGGTCAAACCCAAAGTGGGTCCTCCTAGGTGTCATGCTTGGGTGACTCCACAAGGCACTAATCCCTCAAACCTTAGCGCATTCCTCTTTTGGCCAATTTTTCTTGTGTTTTGATCTTATCTCTAAGGCTTGGGTATTTTGATACTGTCAAACCTTTCATCAAGTCTATCCATTGGTACTAGATAGCCCCAATGTTGTTTTTAACCTCCCTGCATTGGACATGGTTCCCAAGGAAGTGGATATTTTCATCATTTGTTGGTACATCCTGGATCTAGTAGTAAGACACATAAGTCAGTTGTATTTCAAACTTGGATCAATTTCACACTTCATAAACCTCTTGATCCAAACCACAACTCCCTGTGTGACTTCATCCATAGATCTAGGGTTTACTTCACCTTACACCTTACGTATTTCATCTTCCATTGATTTGATCTCGTGTTTTGGTTTGATCTCTCCCGTCGAAAGTAGATATGGGTATTCCCCATTGTTGTTGTTAACTTTTCATATGCTTAGCTAAGACATCAGTATTTCATTTCATTTTCATAACAAAAGCATATACACAGGATCACTAAAAGAAACAACATCACAAGAACAACACAGATTTATCTTGGGAAAACCTTAAAGGGAAAAACCCAGCAAAAGCTTTCTCAATATAGATGCCCCAAAAAGGTAAAAGATAAAACCAGCAAGGAGATCAAAAACCTGATCCTCCTCCTTCTCCAGCTACTTCTCTCCTCCACAAGTGCGCTACTCAAGTGAGTGTGTGTGTCTCCAATGAGGAGAGCTACACCTCTATTTATATTCATCCGTTCACTTCAATTAACTCATCCGACATGTAGGCTTGAGTTAATCATGTAGGCTCGAGTTACACATGTAAGCTCAAGTAACCACACTGGGGTGCTAATGACCCACCTTTACAATTAGAGGGGACAACCTCATGGCTCTTATTAGTTCTTCCGATTAGAAGTATCAGGGTACAAGATAATACAAGTGGTTCTCCCGGTAGGACCATCAGGGACCACAAAAGATACATATAGAATATTCTTCGAAGTTACAATATTTCAACACTCCCCTTTAACGAGAAGGGTATTCTACAACAACAACAAAAATAGTAGGAGAGGACATCATCAACATCATCAGGGTAACACATCTATAAATCATTGGAAGCTTTTCAACATCATATAGTCTTCATCTTCAATTTTCAACGACAACAACTCTTTGATCAGCATCAGCATCTTTTGACCTTTTGATCAACAACATCTTCAACACTTTGACATTTTGATCAGCTACACCTTCAGCAACATCTTCAGCACTTTGACCTTTCGAACAACAACATCTTCAGCACTTAGACCTTTCAATCAGCAGCAACATCTTCAACACTTTGACCTTTCGATCAGCAACATCTTCAGCGTTTTGACCTTTCGATCAGCAACAATATCTTCAGCATTTTGATCAGCAACATCTTCAGCACTTTGATCTTTCGATCAGCAACAACATCTTAAACATTTCGATCAGCAACATCTTCAGCACTTTGATCTTTCAATCAGCAACAACATCTTCAGTACTTTGATCTTTCGATCAGCAACAACTTCTTCAGCATTTTGTTCTTTCGATCAGCAACTTGATCGATAACATCGTGATCAACACCATAATCATACTTCAATTCTCAAACAGCATCATCATCATGATATTCTGATCTTTTGATCAATACGTTGTCATCATCACATACTGATCATTTGATCAGTACGTTATCATCATCATACTCTGATCTTTCGATCAGTACATCATCATCGTGATACTCTGATCAGTACATCATCATCATCATACTCTGATCTTTCGATCAGTACATCATCATCGTCATACTCTGATCAGTACATCATCATCATCATACTCTGATCTTTTGATCAGTACATCATCATTATGCTCTGATCTTTTGATCAGTACATCATCATCATCACACTCTGATCTTTCGATCAGTACATCGTAATCATCATCATACTCTGATCTTTCGATCAGTACATCATCATCATCATACACTGATCTTTCGATCAGTACGTCATCATCATCATAAAAAAATCAACATCATCAAAACATCAACATGATCCTTCCTTTCAGAATTATGGGATTTAGGTCTTTACGGAGTTACCAATGATCCTTCCTTTTAGAATTACAGGATTTAGGTCTTTACGGAGTTACTAATGATCCTTCCTTTCGGAATTACGGGATTTAGGTCTTTACGGAGTTACTAACGATCCTTCCTTTCGGAATTACGGAATCAACACATTTGTGGAACTCGGACAATCCTTCCTATTGGAATTACGGGATCAAAACATCTATGGAACTCAGACAATCCTTCCTATTGGAATTACGGGATCAATTCAATGATCCTTCCTTTCGAAATTACGGGATTTAGGTCTTTACGGAGTTACTAACGATCTTTCCTTTCGGAATTACGGGATCAACACAGATGTGGAACTCAGACAATCCTTCCTATTGGAATTACAGGATCAACACATCTGTGGAACTCAGACAATCCTTCCTATTGGAATTACGGGATCAATTCAATGATCCTTCCTTTCGGAATTACAGGATTTAGGTCTTTACGGAGTTACTAACGATCCTTCCTTTCAGAATTACGGGATCAACACAGATGTGGAACTCAGACAATCCTTCCTCTAGGAATTACGGGATCAACACACGTTCTCGAGTATCGAAGTCACCGGATCCGTTCTGAACCGAAGTTCAAGGATGATACAATCCTACCACATTCACGGGGACCGAGATCTCCGGATACATTTTGAACCGAGGTTCAGGGATGATGCAATCCTACCACTTTCACGGGGGCCAAGACCTCCGGATACATTTTGAACTGAGGTTCAAGGATGATGCAATCCACCACTTTCACAGGGGCTGAGACCTCCGAATACATTTTGAAACGAGGTTCAGGGATGATGCAATCCACCACTTTCACAGGGGCCGAGACCTCTAGATACATTTTGAACCGAGGTTCAGGGATGATGCAATCCACCACTTTCACGGGGGCCGAGACCTCCAGATACATTTTGAATCGAAGTTCAGGGATGATGCAATCCGCCACATTCACAGGGGACAAGACCTCCGGATACATTTTGAACCAAAGTTCAGGGATGATGCAATCCCACCACATTCACGAAGACCGAAGTCACTGTATCTATTTTGGACAGATGTCCCAGGATTATACAATCCCTCTTCATTCTCGAGGACCGAGGTCATCAGATCACTTTAGGGCAGATGCCCAGGGATGATACAATCCCACTGCAACATCACTACTCCCCCTTTCGAGGAAGGTTCTTTCGAACCTCACCAAGCTTGCCTCGAAAGTGTTCAAACTTTACTCGAGACAGAGGCTTCGTTAGCACATCAACAACCAAACCATCATCATCTACATCTTCAGTGTGTGAATACTGAACTATCACCATCTGTATCTCCAGTATGTGAATACTAAAAACATCATCATCTATATCTTTAGTATAGAAATACTGAAAGCATCATCATCTCTATATTCAGTATAGAAATACAGAATCACCATCATCTGCATATACAGTATGTAAATACTGAAACATCATCTATATCTTCAGTATGGGAATACTGAAACATCATCATCTGTATATTCAGTATAGAAATACGGAATCATCATCATCTGCATCGACAGTATGTAAATACTGAAACATCATCTATATCTTCAGTATGGGAATACTTAAACATCATCATCTGCATCTTATCTCGTATGTAGAAATACCGTATTTCTATGTGTTACGACGGAACACAAGGTTCTCTATCATCACAACTCTGGTTATCACATAGAATCATTGTAGTATCCATCTTCAGTTCAAAGAGACCTGATATCAGCTTCCGAAGCCTTATGGCTTCATAACTTAGCAGAGCAATATGCTATGTATCTTGCTTCAACCATGCTACGAGAAACATTGGACTGTTTCCTGCTAAACCATGAACTCATAGCAGACCCCAAACAAAAGAATCTACCTAATGTGCTTTTCCTGTCTGAGATACTTCCAGCCCAATCTGCATTTGTGTAGCCATACAATCTATACTCATGGCTACCATCATAATGTAAACCAAAGTCTATAGTCCTTTTCCGATATCTCATCACATGTTTTGCAGTTACTAGGTGAACCCATCTTGGTTGAACAAGATATTGACTTAAGGTGTTCAAAGCAAAACAAATGTCTGGTCCAGTATTTGTTAAGTACATCAATGACCCAATGATCTATCTGTAATGAGTCATATCCACTAACTCTGATGAGTCATCAGCTAACAGCTTCAGGTTGGAGTCCATGGGTGTGGCCATGCCTTTGCATTCCAACATATTGGATCTCTTCAATATCTCTACCGCATACTTTCCCTGGTTGAGAAAGATTTCTTCTGAACTTTGCCATACTTCCAGAACTAGGAAATAATGCATTAACCCAAGGTCTTTCATCTCAAATTCTTCTGCTAGTTTCTTCTTGCTTTCCAGGACCTGTTTCTCATTTCCTGTCAAGGATAAGTCATCCACATATAATAACAGGATGACAAGTTCATCTTCTACAACCTTGAGATAAAGGTTAGGATCATCTTTACTCTTGGTAAATCCCATGCTCGACAAGAAACTATTTATTCTTCCACACCAAGCTCTGGGAGCTTGCTTCAGGCCATAGAGGGCCTTCTTCAACTTGCATACGTGATCCATCTGGCTTCAACTTCAAATCCTCGTGACTATTCGATGAAAAAATTCTTTCTCAATCATACCATTAAGGAAGGCTTGTCTTTACTTCACCATGGAAGAAACTACCATGATAGTTCTGAAGGAAGTGTACCTTACTTCCTGGAGTAAGTGTCTCTTCAGAATTAATTCCCTCTTTCTGAAAGAAACCTCTGGCCACAAATCTTGCTTTATACTTCTTGATACTTCAGTCAGCTGCATGCTCTATTTTGTATATCCATTTGAAGGATACAATACTCCTTCCTTCTGGTTTGGGAACTATATCCCATACATCATTCTAGTATTCTTTCATCATGAGTTCGTCTTGTCAGATCATCAACATATCCTAGTCTTCTGCATTCAACTTTGAAGGTTGGAACCCACTTTACTCTTGGTAAAGTCTCGATCCATCAAGAAGCTGTCCATCATGTCGTACCATGTCGAACTTAGATATCTTCTGTATTCACTCCCCCTGAAGTGGAGTATTATCTTCCTTCTTCATTCTGTACAGGTGGTTCTATGCTTGATATATACTGGTCAATAGAGTATGTCATGTCATAGTCTATTCTTTCTGAGGCAAATCACAAACCTTTCTTTGTACACGTGTTCTTGTAGCTCCATATGGAGGATACTATGTACTTCCCTTTATGTCTTGAAATCATATCGTATACATCATTCCCCATGATCAACTGTTATTCTTTGATCATAGTTTCTTTTATAGCATTCTTTCTTCATCTTGAGTTATCTCTCATACCCATGGTGGTCTTCATCCTTTGAGGTGGATCTACCGCTTTCTGAAGCTCTTTCTTCCGTCATGGTGTCTCTGACCCTGGGAGCTCCAGATTCATGTTTATTGGATTGTCATCACTTGTTCTTCGAAACAAGTCTCGTCCTTCTTTTCTTGTAGGAGGTTGTACAGGACCTTTCCTACAATTCAAATGCACCAGTTGCATGGTTAGAACTATTTCATGAAACATATGCATAACGACAAATTCTTATGCATCATGCAACTATTTAGCCAATACAACATTCATCCATATCTCACAGAAACTTTCTAGATGCCTTCTAT
>LPNX010625906.1:407544-504706 GCA_001517045.1 Pseudotsuga menziesii | reverse complement strand
TTCCATGCTTGGAAGTTGTCAACTGATGTGATATATCACTTTGAAATGAGAACCTCAAATGAAAATAGCAAAAGATTAGATCTTACTGATTTGAGGTGTCTGTCCTACTTCTAGAGCTGGTTGATCTAGGGCTTGTCAAAGAAACCCTAATTTTTAAAACTTGGAATCTTTCAGATCTGATTGGATAGAAAGATAAATCTCTTCAAATGGAGCTGTCCAGTGTACTCCTTTTCTAAAAACAGTGGAGGGAAGCTCACGGAACAGGAAGCCCTAGTTTTCCAATTTCTTCTGCAGAAATGCCTGTCACTGTTTCTGTGATATCTCTGAAATTACTGCTGCTTTATGTCTGAAATTTCGCACTGAGGTAACCTCACATGTTCCTGATCCAACACCATAGGTTTCATCAGAATTGGTTTCACCAATTGGGATTTATGATCATTTTCCCAGGGTGACCTGTTACAGGACTGTTCAGAACAACGAAGTTGTACGGCATGCCACGTGTCACTAGTTCATCTTCTCAGTCTAATCTTCAGACCATAGAAAGTACAGTTCATTCTTTTTCTGGAACATCTTCAGGAATGCCATTTGGACCTAGGTAGCCCAAGCTATAGCGATTTTCTCCAGGTGTCCTGTTTAGGGATGAATTCTGGAAGAGGCTGGAACCATAAATTGGAGGGATCATATCTCCCAGAATATAGCGAATCTGAAGCTGAATTTTGGACACAATGTACATCATGATTTTATCTTCGGCCTCTGCAATTTTCAGCTCCTGAACCTTCGCCAATATCGGGATATAGCGAATGTACCAAAACTTAGCAGTTTTAGTATTTATGGTTTTTCTGGCTCGGGGTCAAACTAGGGTTTGACTTTCTCGGAGTTTCACCCAACCAAAAATATTGATCCAGGTCTCTAAAATTTGATTTTCATAAGGAGAGCAATCCTATTCTAGGCTCACTCAAAAATTCTTCTTCTGCAAGAAGCCCTAATTTCTTCCGGGGAGAGAGAGGGGGCTATTTTTCCTTGTGAAAGTTGTCCTGTTCAGGTTAGCTCTGATACCATGTTAAATTTTCATATGCTTAGCTAAGACATCAGTATTTCATTTCATTTTCATAACAAAAGCATATACACAGGATCGCTGAAAGAAACAGCATCACAAGAACAACACAGATTTATCCTGGGAAAACCCTAAAGGGAAAAACCCAGCAAAATCTTCCTCAATATAGATGCCCCAAAAAGGTAAAAGATAAAACCAGCAAGGAGATCAAAAACCTAATCCTCCTGCTTCTCCAGCTACTTCTCTCCTCCACAAGTGCGCTACTCAAGTGAGTGTGTGTGTCTCCAATGAGGAGAGCTACACCTCTATTTATATTCATCTGTTCACTTCAATTAACTCATCCGACATGTAGGCTCGAGTTACACATGTAGGCTCAAGTAACCACACTGGGGTGCTAATGACCCACCTTTACAATTAGAGGGGACAACCTCATGACTCTTATTAGTTCTTCCGATTAGAAGCATCAGGGTACAAGATAATACAAGTGTTTCTCCCGGTAGGACCATCGGGGACCACAAAAGATACATATAGAATATTCTTCGAAGTTACAATATTTCAACAGTTGTCTTGGGCTAAGACAACATCAAGTGAAGATTGCCTCGATTGGTGTGACAACCATCTATTTGGGAGTCGAGGCTATCTTGGTTCACCTCTCTAGTTGCCCATCCCTCTACCATTCATCTTGGATCCATCTTGTACGGGTAACTACAAGTTTGGTGATAACGACGCCGAATCTGTGTGTCCCTTCTTATCCAATGTTAAAATGGATGAGAGCATGATCTTCGTCTTCATGGTTTGAATTCTTTTTTATCAAAATATATATTCCTCATCACTTTAGGAATCTTCCCTTGATTTCTTCTCAGTTGGTTCTTCATAGATGGAAGGTCTTGCATCAATGATGTCACATAATAGTGCCACTGAATCTGGTAGCTTCAGATTCTTCTTCATGTGCTTCATGCAACTCTGTTTGTCACAGTACACACAAGTTTTCTCTGACTCGACATCAAACAATCCTACAAGTAGCTTCCGAAGAAATACTACCTCACAACTTGCTAAACAAGTTGCAATATATTCTGCCTCGATCGTACTATGCGCTACGCTCATCTACTTCTTGTTGAACCAAGAAACCATGCCATACCCCAAGCTGAAGTAGCAACCTAAAGTGCTCTTCCTATCTGTAGCGCTACCAGCCTAATCAGAGTCAATCATATCCTCGTTGGAAGATCCTTTGATCTCTCGCATAATTGAGGCCATACTCAATCGTATCCTTCAGGTACCTCAACACGCGCTTTGCCAAAACCATGTGAACACGTCTTGTCTCCACCATGTACTGGCTCAAAGTATTCACCACAAAGAAAAAATACAACTTCGTGTTCATCAAGTATATCAACGAACCAATCATATGCATGTAGCCTATAGCATCAACTGTCTCTAAAGTAGGATCACACAACAACTTCAAGTTCGATGCCATTGGTGTAGCCATTGTCTTGCAATCCAACTTCTTGAACCTCTTCTAGATATCGACCGCATATTTTCCTTAGGTAAGGAAAATCTCCTCTTCATTCTGCCACACCTCTAATCCCAAGAATCATGTCAAGATTCTCAAACTTTGAGATCTACTGTAGTCACTCCCTCTGAAGTGAAGCACCATCCTTTTTTCTGTATCTTGTACTCTCTGCATCAGGACATTTTACAATGGAGTGACTGGTAGCCTCCTCTGCTACTGGTCTTTTTGTATCCATCTATGTCATCTCTTAAGGTCACTAGATACCAAGATCCTCTATCTCGAACTTTAGTGCAAGTTCCTCTTGCACCCGTCTATGAGCTTCTCATCCTTTGTAGACTTCCATCTTCAACCTTGTAGCAAAGGTTGAGATCTCCATCACTCTAGGTGATCCTCAATCTCCTCGTGTAATTGTGTGTGATATCCCATGGGTGCCTTTTGATCTTGTACAAAGTCTTAAGTGCATATTTGGTTTCCTGTAGAGAGTCACGAATCCTGGAGGTTGCTCGATCTTCCCTTCTACTTCGATTACACCATCTGTCCAGTGTAATATCCACCAATGAAGAAGTGTGTCTAATCATTAGAGCAACGTCTTGCCATAATCGAATCCCTCTTTCTGAGAGAAACCACGAACCTTGCTTTGTATTTCTTGATGCTATCATCTACTGCATGCTTAAACTTGTAAATCCACTTGGAAGACACTGCAGACTTCCCTTCAAGCCTCCAAACCACATCCAAACATTTGACGAGCATAGTTTTCATTGATGACAACACATTAATGACAAAGGCTGAAGTGATGACATGGAGTACATGATCAATGACAAGGCAAATCATGTCAAAGATTGAAATGGTAATATGGCAAGGTGCAAGGCAAATGACTTGACATAAGTTGATGACTTGGAAAGGACAATGGAGGACAAGGAGATGGAAACAATGACATGAAGAAAAGACATGGCAATGTACAAGGAAAAACATGAGCAAAGGTTGAAATGATGGCAAACAAGACTAAGCATGACATGCATGGATGACATGACAAAGTATGACAAGTGGCAAGTATGGATGACATGAAAAAACAAGCAAGAGGTTGAAGACATGGCAATGGAAGACAAAGAACAAGGACAATGGCATTGGATGGCTTAAAGACATGGCAATGACAAGATGCCAAAGGTGGATGCCATGTGTTAGCACCTAGAATCGCACCCAAGGTTGTGGGAAGAAGAAACCCCGAGGTAACAACAGAAACACTTTAGGAAAGGGAGCTGGATTCTCCAATTCCAAAGAGGGATCTCTCACAGATGTATAACAAGGCCAGACATAATGTCTCAAGATGAATATCAAATATTGGTGGTTGGAAACAAAAGAAAGATCTATTGAGCTATGGAGTCAAAATCCCAAGGAAACAAAGTAGTTTGTGTAGGAAAACGCTTACAGGAGCAAGGTAGTGTCTCGATCACTGTCGTTGTATTTGGGGTTCGGTGGTAATAGCAGAAAGATGACAGTCCTCTAGCGCAGAGCACCGCAGGGATGAATTCCACGCCAGTTTTGGAAGAAAATTTTAGTGGATATTGAAGACAATGGCAGGAGCATATGAGTATGAATTCCTATCCATTATACACTGAGTCTATGAAATGAAGAGAAACATAATGTAAAGAAGCACTGGAAATAACATGCACATGAGAAAAGAAACGTACAGACTGTAATTTGGAAACACACAAGAAATCTTGTAAAATGCATATAACCAACATTCGACTCTGTATATTAATTCAAAATGTATTACAAACACAATAGTCTCGCAAATTCAAAACCAACCAACCCTTTTCTCCCCCTATGGGGAGCATATTTATAATGTATTAGACCCCCGATACCAACCTCAGGGTCAAAATTAGTTACAAACTTAAAAAAAAAACTACTAACAAACTCTAACGTGGCATATTTTCCACGATTTACAGAAAACAAAAATATGATGCGGACTGCTGAAAAATAGGCCTTAAAGCTCTTCCTGCATATCGCATCTCGTGATAGCTGTGTGAAATCTGAGAGTGGTTATTGTGATTGAGCATGTTCCCGTTAAAACCCATGTCTTCGCCTTCTCCGATTCACCTCCAGCTCTTTAAGATCTTATTTGAAATTGATGACTCGGACAGTAAGCTTCAAATTCCTGGAAAAATACACTCTGAATATTATTTCAATGCTCCCAATCTGTGATACCTGTGTAAAAACTGAAGGAGGTTTTTGAATATTGGCTTGTGATGAACAAAAACATCTCTCAGTTTTGTAAAATTCATTCCCAGTTGGCGGAAACAAATCTCTAAATTTGACAACTAAAACAGTCATTTGAAAATCTGAAAATTACCCTGTAAAGATCACTTTGATTCTCCCAAACCATAGCCGCTGTGCGAAAAATGACAGAGGTTATTGTAGATAGGTATGTAGGAAGAAAAACCTCTCTTGGTTTCTAAAAAATCATCTCAGTTTAGCAGGAACAGGTCTCGAAAGTTAACGACTAAAACAATCAATTCCATAAAAACCAACGTGTTCAACTGCTTAAAGAACTTCTTCTTGCCGCTTGTTGAATTTATGCTATCAATAGTTTCATATTTATACTAAGCTTTTTCAACCTTGAAAAGACAGCACTTTCCCTGGCGGGAAACTTTCTAAATCGTTGATTTGTTGATTAAACCAACGCATGCATTGACTTGTCCACCATGTATACAGTTTCGCTGATTTTTAAAGACTTAAACAACAAACACCTTCAATCTGCGAAATCAGTATGGGCGGTTGATTTCTTGGTCATCAACACGATGAGGACGCGTGGTTCACGATTTCAACACAGGCATCTCTATTTCGCCAATTTTGAAAACTTCTTTTCACCGTGCAAGTTGATGTAGCGAAATTATTTCATGTCGTTGGATCTGTTGGGTATCAATCAGAACCGTCCATCTCATCTACCGTGTAATCTCATTCCGCAAATGGTTTCAAAACATAATTCAGCTCACTCTTTCTTCAGTGAAATAACCCTGGTCTGGATGAATTTGAGTCTTTGATCCTACCCCATTGATTGCTGAAAAATAGGCTTCAAAGCCCCACCTACACCTCCCAACTGGTGATAGCTGTGTAAAATCCGAGAGAGGTTTTTGTGGTTGACCATGTTCCCGACAAAACCCATGTTCCCATTTCTCCTTATTCTTCTCCAGCGCTTCAGGATCTTCCTTTGAATTGGATGACTCAGACAGAATTGCGAAATTCTCGAAAATTGCCCTCTGAAGATGGCTTCGATTCTCTCAATCCATGGCACTTGTGTAAAAACTGAGAGAGGTTATTGTAGATGAACATGTTAGGAAGAAAAACCTCTCTTGGTTTCCCGAAATTCTTCTTAGTTTGGCAAAAAAAGGTTACGAAAGATAATGACGAAAAATATCATTTCACAGAAAATGTGTTTTGTAGCAATGTATGAAATTTCGCCCATCTCTCACAAATTAAACCGCGGGCACTTTCCACCAACAAAATTAATATGGACCGTTGATCGGGCTCTAACAAGATCTGAGCCGTCCGATTGTGGGGCTTGTACCCTATTTCACAGATCCAAAGACCCCCTTTGTCCACGCGCTTTTGTAAACGCGAAATTCCTCTTGGAAGGTTTTCGTGGCTTGTGGGTTTGTGTATTTTCAAACTATCATATGGTAATATCCCACATGTGTCATGGGTTTGATCTTTCACTTGTTTATAAACCTCAACGTTCTCATTACATGTCAAGGAACAAGAAATGTAATAAGAAATGTAGTGAGACTTGATGCTTGGATTGTTGATGGAGTGCGTTGATGTGGTGGATGCATGGGCCCATATTTGACTTGGCGTTTGGCGTTGGAGTTTAAGCCTACGTTTTTTATTATCTTTTTAAACCAATGGGAAGTATCCCACACTCATAAAGCGAAAAAGAGTTTCTTTGTTTATATACCCTGATGTTTTGACTTTATGCCAAGGAACAAAGTAACATGGTATTCCTTGAGTGCTTGGCTCTTGGGCTTCGTTGGATAATTGAATTGTGTGTAGAGTGGCCCTCTCCTCTGGCTTGGCATTTGGTTGCTGAGAAGCCTTGGGCCCAACATACCTTTTTGGCTTCTTTGGCTTTTTACTATTTATTTTTATAAAAAGAAACTTTATTCTTCTATAATACAAACTATTTGGCCTCAATATATAAAAGTCAACATCAGCTTATAAAATCAATTTTTTGGACCAATTATGAAAACCCTTTTCCTTTTGCTCAAAGAGTCTGTAGACTCATTCTTCTTGCCAAACTTGGACACTTTGATAAACGACCAAGCGAACAAACCTAGAGCTACCGAATTTGCCAATGAAAGTTTGAAATTTAAAGAGAATAACACCAACTGCAACATAAATAAATTAGTGCATGGTCATATGATATGAAAATTTGTAGACCTTATCTCTCCTCACACTATTCCATACCTCCCCAATTACTTAGTGCAAAAACAGTGCTAACAAGTGGCTCCAACTAGGAATGCTATCCTCCTTGTGAAGTAACAAAGAACCCCGTAGACCAAGTGCCGAATCCATTAGGTGGCACCCAAATCTCTTTGAAATCCTCAACATGATTTGCCTCGTAACCATCACTGAAACCGTTCTGCAAACAAACCCTTTTCAACCTATAACCTGTCACATGTCCAAACTCCGAAGGTTGGAAACCAACTGTAATTGCAACCTTGAGCTTTAAAACCAAAACTGAAATCAAAACTGAAACTAAAAACAAACCGAAAAATGTTGAATGGAATGCTCGCCATGTCGAGCTTATTCATATTTACTTACCTACCCTACTTACTAAGCATCAATGCTCAGTCAAGTAACTTCTGACTTCCAATGAAGCCACTCAAGCAAATGATCCCATAAACCAACTTTCTCTCCATGCTTGATCAAAACCAAAGATGACAGACTTAATGGCACAAGGTTATAATAAATAAATTGATCTTTACAATAGAGATATAACCATCCATTACCACTTCCCAACCTCTCCATGGACTCTACCACTGGATCATAAAAAAGATGACATCCTTCAAAAAGTTCTGCCATTTGTTTACCATGAGAAAGCTGTTGAAAAAGTAACTCCCTTTGCAAATTGCCAAATTGTTTTTCAAAAGATCCTTGACAAGAATACTCATGACAATCATCAGCCAAGACATCCACAAATTCATTCAAATTTTCTGATTTTACAGCTTCATTCTTTTCATGCATTTCAAAAGAAATAGCACTCTGTTCCTCAACATGATCAAGCAAACAGACTTCTTTTTGACAAAAAAATTCTGAATTTGAAAAACAAAAAGAAACATCTATTTGAGAACCTCCATCTTCTTCTTCGTTATTCAATTCTTCATTGCATACTGTTGGTTTTTCTGAAGGCTGGGATTGATTGCATAACTGTCATTCTCGCTCATCATCCATTCCAAGGAAATTCATACATTCATCTACAATATCAAATTTATGTTTTTTATCAGAGACTTTAAGTCTCTTTTTTAACCACTTAAATGAAGGAAAACATAATGGCAAACAGTCACTTTCAACATGTTTAGTTTCCACTCTGTTTTCATACTTTTGATCTTGGATTGCAATGAAATTTTCTTCACTAACAGGCTGATTGCATTCTTTAGAAAACAAATCAGTACAACCATCTCCTTTCAAATCACTGGGCTGATCATCTTCTGCAAGCAAAGAGGGATTTATATATTCATGTAAATCTTTAGGTGAAATTTGAATTTGATCAACATGCAACGGTCTTTCTTCAACCATTATTTCAAAATCTGTTTTCTCTTTACTTGCAATTTCAGAAAATAAACATGTGGGAGGACTACAAGCCTGAGATTTTCCAGAATTATCATTCTCTATGTAATCAATCACATAAGTATTGTAGCTTTGAAAAGATTGTTGTTGCAAAAAGCAATTTGCTGATTGGGAAGGGGCAACCTCTTCTTGTAACAAAATTTCGGAAGTTGAATAATATGAGGAAGGATTTCATTGATAGTCCCAACTTCTTTCTCAGTCGCACAGAGAATGACAAGAATGCTGCAAATTATCATCAATTTCAGGAAGAGATATATAGCTGGTTTAGACAGAGCTTTGGTCTATGTCAACTTTAGTTAAGGAAGACAGTACTAATTGCTGGGAATTTTCTTGAATATCATGGCAATTGGTTTGTCTTTCTTTTTCAACTGATTATTCATGTAAGATTTCTAAAACCTATTCATCAAAATACTGATCACCACCACATTCATCTTTCACATTTTCAATGTAAGATTTTTGAAATGTTGTATGAAAGTCTTTAAGGGAAGACAAACTTCCTGATGGTAATCCCTCATACCACAACCTAGCATTTTCTCCTAAACTAGCCCTAAATCTTTTCATTAAAGAGTCCTCATGCCATCCAACCCCCAGCTTATGTATATGTTTATGGAATCTAAACAAGTGAATGGCAGCATCATCACCCTTTTGATCCTTCAAACTTAAAATATATGTTTCCCAATTTAGATGAGGTATTTTATTGGGATAACCAGGAATGGCATCAAGATTCATAGGAGCATACCTTGCAGCCTGAGAAGTCATATTGATGGTGGAGAAACTAAATCAGCTCCTCAAACTTTGCAACCCCGTTTGATAGCAGAGCTGCCATATAACATTATAAAGAATGGATTCTTCGCAGATGGAGTCGCCAGGTGAAAAGAGAGATGACCTTCTTGATATCTTGACCATTGTTGAACATCAACAGTCAGATCTAAACCTTTCGTTCATATTTAGGGAAGATTTGAAGCCTCTCCCTGCATCTGTCTTTTTGACCACCGGTCTCCCCAGTGGAGTCACCTTCTAGATTCTTTCAGTGGAGTCCCCAAGGAAAATGATACAACCTTTTCACATGCAAGGATCCCCGTTTGCCCACAGAAACCCTCTATCATTAGAATCTTTGTCGTTCTTCCCAGGGATGATTTTCAATTTCGTTCCCGACAACAGCGCCAGTTTGTTAGCACCCAGAATCGCACCTAAGGTTATGGGAAGGAGGACCCCGAGGTAACAACATAACCACTTTAGGAAAGGGAGTTGGATTCTCTAATTCCAGAGTGGGACCTCTCACAGATGTATAACAAGGCCAGACATAATGTCACAAGATGAATATCAAATATTGGTGGTTGGAAACAAAAGAAAGATCTATCGGGCTATGGAGTCAAAACCCCAAGGAAACAGAGCAGTTTGCGTAGGAAAACGCTTACAGGAGCAAGGTAGTGTCACGATCACTATCGTTGTATTTGGGGTCTGGTGGTAATAGCAGAAAGATGACAGTCTGCTAGCGTAGAGCACCGCAGGTATGAATTCCACCCCAGTTTTGGAAGAAAATTTTAGTGAATATTGGAGACAATTGTAGGAGCATATGAGCATGAATTCCTATCCATTATACACTGAGTCTATGACATGAAGATAAACATAATGTAAAGAAGCATTGGAAATAACATGCACATGAGAAAAGAAATGTACAGACTGGAATTTGGAAACACACAAGAATTCCTGTAAAATGCATATAACCAACATTCGTCTCTGTATATTAATTCAAAAAGTATTACAAACACAATAGTCTTGCAAATTCAAAACCAACCAACCCTTTTCTCCCCCTATGGGGAGCATATTTATAATGTATCAGACCCCCAAGACCAACCTCAGGGTCGAAATTAGTTACAAACTGAAAAAACAAACTACTAACAAACTCTAACGTGGCATATTTTCCACGATTTAAACAAAACAGAAATATGATGCATATTGCTGAAAAATAGGCCTTAAAGCTCCTCCTGCATATCTCATCTCGTGACAGCTGTGTGAAATCTGAGAGAGGTTATTGTGATTGACCATGTTCCCGTCAAAACCTATGTCTTCGTCTTCTCCGATTCACCTCCAATTCTTTAGGATCTGATTTTGAAATTGATGACTCGGACAGTAAGCATCAAATTCCTAGAAAAATACACTCTGAATATTCTTTCAATGCTCCCAATCTATGACACCTGTGTAAAAACTGAAGGAGGTTTTTAAATATTGACATGTGATGAACAAAAACCTCTCTCAATTTTGTAAAATTCATTCCCAATTGGCGAAAACAGCTCTCTGAATTTGACGACTAAAACAATCATTTGAAAACCTGAAAATTACCCTGTAAAGATCACTTTGATTCTCCCAAACCATAGCAACTGTGTGAAAAATGAGAGAGGTTATTGTAGATAGGTATGTTAGGAAGAAAAACCTCTCTCGATTTCTAAAGAAACATCTCAGTTTAGCGGGAAAAAATATCGGAAGTTAATGACTAAAATAGTCAATTCCATAAAAACCAACTTGGTGTTCAACTGCTTAAAGAACTTCTTCTTGCCGCTTGTTGAATTTATGTTATCAATAGTTTCATAGTTATACTAAGATTTTTCAACCTTAAACCAACAACACTTTCCCTGGCGAGAAACTTTCTAAATCGTTGATTTGTTGATTTAACCAATGCATGCATTGACTTGTACACCATGTATACAGTTTCACTGATTTTTAAAGACTTAAACAACAAACACCTTCAATCTGCGAAATCAGTATGGACGGTTGATTTCTTGGTCAATCACCACGCTGACGACGCGTGGTTCATGATTTCAACAAAAGCATCTCTATTTTGCCAATTTTGAAAACTTCTTTTCACCGTGCAAGTTGAAGTAGCGAACTTATTTCATGTCGTTGGATCTATTGGGTGTCAATCGGAACCGTCCATCTCATCTATCGTGTAACCTCATTTTGCAAATGGTTTCAAAACATAATTCAGCTCGCTCTTTCATCAGCGAAATAACCCTGGTCTGAATGAATTTGAGTCTTTGACCTACCCCACTGATTGTTGAAAAATAGGCTTCAAAGCCCCACCTGCACCTCCCAACTGGTAATATCTGTGTAAAATCTGAGAGAGGTTTTTGTGGTTGACCATGTTCCCCTTTGTCCATATTCCCCTCCAGCTCTTTGGGATCTTCCTTTGAATTGGATGACTCAGACGTAATTATGAAATTCTAGAAAATTGTCGTCTGAAGATGGCTTCGATTCTCTCAATCCATGGCACCTGTATAAAAACTGAGAGATGTTATAGTAGATGAACATGTTAGGAAGAAAAACCTCTCTTAGTTTCCCGAAATTCGTCTTAGTTTGGTGGAAACAGGTCACGGAAGATAATGACTAAAATAGTCATTTCACAGAAAACGTGTTTTGCAGCAATGTATGAAATTTCACCCATCTCTCACAAATTAAACCGCAGGCACTTTCCACCAGCGAAATTAATATGGACCATTGATCGGGCTCTAACAAGATCTAAGCCGTCTGATCGTCGGGCTTGTACCCTATTTCGTAGATCCGAAGACCTCCTTTGTCCATGCGCTTTTGTAAACACGAAATTCCTCTTGAAAGGTTTTCGTGGCTTGTGGGTTTCTGTATNCCGTCTGATCGTCGGGCTTGTACCCTATTTCGTAGATCCGAAGACCTCCTTTGTCCATGCGCTTTTGTAAACACGAAATTCCTCTTGAAAGGTTTTCGTGGCTTGTGGGGTTCTGTATTTTTAAACTATCCTATGGTAATATCCCACATGCGCCGCAGGTTTGATCTTTCACTTGTTTATAAACCCCATTGTTCTCATTACATGTAAAGGAACAAGAAATGTAGTGAGACTTGATGCTTGGATTGTTGATGGAGTACGTTGATGTGGTGGATGCATGGGGCAATATTTGACTTGGCGTTTGGCGTTGGAGTTTAGGCCTACATTTTTTATTATCTTTTTAAACCGATGGGAAGTATCCCACATTCATTAAGTGAAAAAGAGTTTCATTGTTTATATACCCTGATGTTTTGACTTTATGCCAAGGAACAAAGTAACGTGGTATTTCTTGAGTGCTTGGCTCTTGGGCTTCGTTGGATTGTTGTCTTGTGTGTAGAGTGGCCCTCTCCTCTGACTTCGAATTTGGTTGCTGAGAAGCCTTGGGCCCAATATACCTTTTTGGCTTCTTCTGCTTTTTACTGTTTATTTTTATAAAAAGAAACTTTATTCTTCTAAAATACAAAACATTTGGCCTCAATATATAAAAGTCAACATCAGCGTATAAAATCAATTTTTTGGACCAATTATGAAAACCTTTTTCCTTTTGCTCAAAGAGTCTTCAGGCTCATTCTTCTTGCCAAACTTGGACACTCAGGATAAACGACCAAGCGAACAAAGCTGGAGCTGTCGAATTTGCCGATTAAAGTTTGAAATTTAAAGAGAATAACACCAACTGCAGCATAAATAAATTAGTGCATGGTCATATGATATGAAAAGTTGCAGACCTTATCTCTTCTCACACTATTCCATACCTCCCCAATTACTTAGCACAAAAATAGTGCTAACACCATGGCTTGAGGATATGGCAAGCATGGACATGCATCACAAGGCAGCAAGCACTATTGACAAGGCACATGTGAAGGCATTTAAAATTATATTAAATGCTTAAAATAATATTCTCACCCTACAAGTCGGCTGCAATAGTTGTGTAGCAATAAATTAAATTCAAAAGTAAATAAAAATAAAAATAAAAATGTTTTATACAAGTCGGCTCAAAAAAAAATTATTACATGAAAACTAGTATAAATACCCAGTGATATTTCATTTAAAAATTGGAATTGTAGAGCTCTGAAAATTCGACTTTACTGAGGAAATTTCGGGTGATGAGGAGCAGTGAAGTAGCAATGGACATAAATTTTTTGCAATCTGATATTTTTTCTTAAGTCTGAGTTTTTCTCTGATTTTCGTGTGGATAAATGTCTGTGGTTTGAGGCAGAGTTACTAAGGTAAAGGAGCAGTGAACAAAGGTAGCAGTCAAGGGTTATCTACTCGTGGTTTGATTGTGGTCTCATACAACCCGAGTTTGTGGAATTCTTTTGAACAAATCTCTCTTCTCTCTTGCAACAACAACCACCTGAGGCATATTTCAGTGGTGTAGTATGAATTTCGTGGGTTTCACATTTTGAATGGGCAGCCACAGTAACTCTTATCAGTTTTTCTTATTGGGCATCATCAAATGAACATCAGATCCAATTGTTACATATGCAAACAAGTCGTCACCAAACCAATGATTATGAGCATAAACCCTTGATGGATCGATGAGCTGATTGTTTGGACAGACATCACTGATGATCTCGATGTATTGATAAGATTGAGTGAATTGTAGATGGTAGGTAACATTGACGAAGTTTGACTTAAGCAGAGACTTGAAAAGTCATGAGCTGACTTTGATGACTTAAGGAAGCTTTAATGAGCCGACCTTAATGTACAGACCTTGATAGGCGGCAGCACTAGTGTTAGGGAAGTACCTTGATGTTTTGACATAAACAAACACTGGCAAGAATATATCCATACATTGGCATAAATGTATTTGTGATAAGAAAATTTACAAGGACAAGATTAGTGATGAGTAGACAAGTGATTGACAAATGAACTGGTGATGTGACATAAATCTTTATATGCAAGATGGGTCTTACACACATTTTCTTAGTTGGAACTAAGAAAAACCAAGCAAGGTCTTGGCATAGAAGTTGGTGCTTCTCAGTCAGTTGAAGTTGATGTTGACCCCAAGGTGGTGGCTTTCAATGTAACCAATATCAAATTTGATATAATTAAGTTTATAAGTTTATCTTCTGAAGTGTCTTTTGTGATCTATGTGATTGATGAATTTTGATCAACTCGAATGTATGCATATGATGAACTTTGTTTAAATATTTAAAGAAGTGTAATCGCTAAAAAGTATTGGCCCACTGATTCACCCCCCCTCCCTCTTAGTGTGCCATTGTGTCTAAAAATTGGTATCAGAGCAAGCCTTCACCACAAGCTTAACCAGCGTGACGAAGATTTGTGGACACACAATGGATGCAAAAGAATAGTCCCCCAACAATGATGAACTTCCAGTACTTGATGTGACCGATTACTTTGGATGGAGAAGTAAGATGAAAGCTTACTTGAAGAAATTTGGTGTATGGGAGATTGTGATCAATCCACCTGCTCAGTCCAACAAGAAGACAAAGTCAGTTACACAAAAGAATGCTAAGAAGGACAACGCCATTGCATTGAAGTTTCTTATGGATGGACTCTCAAGCTCTGTCAGAGAGAGCGTAGGAGAACACACCTCAGCCAAAGACCTATGGTTCAAGCTAGAAAGTGAGTATCAAGGAAGAAACCAAGAAGCGCAAGCATCAGACACTAGTGAAGGTAAGAATCTTTCTAATTACAGTAGCAGTTATTGTGATAATCTTGAAAATGATCTTGAAGATGCTAAGAAGGATGTTCTAGCACGCCTGCTAGTAGGCATTGATCTTAGACACAATATGAGACTTAAAAGAAAGATTTGGGGTCCTTCGAAAAGTACCATGAGAAGTCTATGGATATGTTCAAGAAACTTAATCACAAGAAGGAAAGTTTACAAGACGAGCTGGAAGACAAAGAAGACGAAGTTGAAAGACTAAAGACTGAATTGATCAGTCAAACAGGAGAACAAGAAGAGTCTGGTGAAGAACTTGAAGAAACAAGCAAGGCAGATGTTGAGTTGAAGACTCAGCTAGAAGAAGCCAAAAGGATAGAGGAAGTCTTGAAGGAAAAATTGGATGAGAAGGAGGAGCAATGTCAAAAGCTTGAGATGGAAGCATTTGGTCTCAGAAAGACAAGTGAAAAGTCCAATGCATGTGCAAAGTTCAAGAACAACTCAATCATCTTGGATGAGATCTTGGACTACCAAAGATCACCTTTTGATAAATTTGGCCTTGGCTACAACTCAGGAAAAGAAAAGTTCGTAGCAGACACATGGACACCTAGAAAGTATGAAGCAGGTCCCTCATTCTCCAAAGATGAAAGCCAAGTTGCTCCTCACATACCTGCAAAAGACATCAGAAATTTCGAAGGATATCAAGGAGTTAGTACTACTCTTCAGAGCAAGTTCATAAAAGACACATCTTCAAAGTCGAACCAGGTATCCAGGTATGAATATAGATTCAATGGTTATTGCTATTTATGTAATGGTTTTGGTCACAAGGTTGTGGACGGTTCATTCGATGAAAGAGGAAGTGTTGGAAGTCCAAACAACACAGTTAGATGCTGGACTTGTAACCATATTGGCCATGTTGTTGCAAATTGCCACACCATGAGATGTTACAACTGTAGTGGCTTTGCTCATAAAGCCCAGAATTGTGCAAGTCCAAGGAGACAACCTATGAATAATCCTTCATACACACCTGCAAGGAAAACCAATGAATCTTTGAAGCAAAATTATGTAGACAGAGTTGAAGCCCAAAGGATAAGTGGTCACATCCGAGGGCACTCCTAGGTATGGATGGAAAAGAATGTCATGTTGAATTTAGATGAAGTAGATCAATGCACAGAAGATGGCTTCCATATGGCAAGCAAAACTTGAGGTCTATCAAAGACTTTAATGCTCCTTGAGTCCATGGTATTGGAGGATGAACTCAAGGGAAGTTGGTTGCTACTCCAAGTAAAGGAACGGGTTCTAGGACCTGGTCTGTGAATGGATAGCCAACGCAAGGTTGGAATGATGATTTCCAAATTATGAAAAGTACACAACAAAAGTATACTCAAGAAATTGAAGAGGCCAAACACGAGGGTATTCACATTGAGGATGTTATTTAACATGTCTACAGATGGTGTTACTTTGCTTGAAAAATTATTTGGTAAAGGACAGTACTGTAGAACATAAGGTTATCAAAATGAGAAGGGACTAGATGTTATGGGAAATATGAGGCAGATGACAGACATGAAGCAAAGAAGGTTAATGCCCAGGGTATTCTAATCCATGCATGAGCATGTTGTTGAATCCAAGCAAGAGACAGGTCCAAGGATCGTGGCATGTGGATAGGGGAAGTATGGTTAGAAAACATATTGAAGCAATATGGTGATGTTTAAAGAATTGTTCATGATACATGCTTGACTTTTATGAATTTACTAGATGATTGTTGAGTGTGACTTGGATATGATTGACAAGAATGCTTTCAAGAAACACTTGATTCTAACATCTGATTGTATATGAAAAGACGAGTATAAAATCTTGTTGAAGAAGAGGATAGGAGCAACAAAAGATTATCCATGCATAATCCTCAAGACCAAGGATACAAGAAAGATATGTCAAGACAAGTTGAGTACACATTCAATGGCCTAACTGAAACAAATCTTATGTTTGTAAAACAACAATTGGTATCGGCATCAATAAGACCCAGAAGGAAGATATGCATATAAAAAGCATAATGGTCAAATTTTGTGAAGGCTTTTGAAGACACATCCGATTGTTGAAAAGATGAAGATCGTATGATTAGACAAAGAAGAGCAAATGAAATGGTTATAACCCAACTAGACTTGTGGAAGCCACAAAATGCTTGAAGTTTTTGAGAATTCATGTGGAATTTGGTAGCTAGAGTGTTGATTGACAGGGGGAGCTTGTTCAAATAATAGGCTACAAAAGTACACTTAATAGGGGGAGCAGACAACTCAGCAAGGATAAGTATGTATGCTTATTAATTAAAATTAATTAAAAAAAGAAAAAATTGAAGTTGACAAGTGAAAAGGTACAAGGATGATCTTCAAGAAACAATACAAAGCTAAGTCAAATGGGAGATCAACAAATAAAATTGATATGGTATACAATTTCTTTTTGGACATTGTGAAGTTTTTTTATGGCTAAATCATTAGGCCTTTGTCATTAATGTCAAAGGGGGAGATAAACTTTAGGTTGCCATCGATGACAATGGGGGAGATTGAATACCATAGTTGTCATTGATGCCAACACATTAATGACAAAGGATGAAGCAATGACATGGAGTACATGATCAATGACAAGGAAAAGCATGTCAAAGATTGAAGTTGTAACAACCCAGTTTTGACCCTATGGTATTAAGATTGTACATGATGTATGTATTGTGATGAATCATGGCAAGGAGCTCAAGGCCAAGGCCCTACCATTGATTGATGTTTTGTGTATAGGTGATCAAGGTTGATACCTATGGTTATGGTGCTAAGTAAGGCACAGTACATTTTGATATATCATGTAAATATACAATCAATAAAATACCACAACTAGCTATGGGACTACAACGTGAAAGAGATGGGGGCATGATTCCACAAGGGATAGGGTGGGGAGTTAGTCAAAACCATGAGCCTTAGGGTGAGGTCAGATGTCAACGGGAGAACCCTTGAACCCTCAGCTACCTTTTTGTCCCCTGCACTCAATCATCAATTTCTTCCAGAAGTTGGTTGAGGCAGTTAATGCCTTTGCAGAGCAAGGCATGGCAAACTGATTGCTTCTCTAAGCAGGCCTACAAGTCTACAGTCTGGAAAGTCACATTCTTGCTTATGCGGCAAGTAAGCACATGATGCGTGTCAATCCGTCCTTTCCCTCAGTCGTGAAAGGGTTTTGTTGTTGTTCCTCGTTGTGGGAGGACACCATTCTACCATTCTATCATTCACCATTCGATCATTCCGATCAGTTCGTTCATGCGCATTGTTGGTGGTTCACGACCCTGAGTCGCGGAAGAGTGATTCCATTGTGTTTTTGCTGAGTGAATGGGCAGTAGAGATCTCTCGATTTTATGAGAGTGTGATCCTCTGTGGTTTCCCCAGTGTTGTTGGTCGGTGGTTCATTGTTTAGAATGGATTGTCTTACTCTCCTGAGTGGCAGAAGGTGTTTCCGCGGTGTTCTCCTCTTTTACAAAGTGGAGTGAAGCCTATTTTGGTTGTGTTTACATTGTGGACTGTTGTGATGTGCATCCCTGTTTTGGTCTGAAAAGATTAGGAGTGGAAGAGGCCCAGAATTGGCTGATAAACCTAGTGAAGAGAGGAACCTCACAGACAAATCAAGAGGGGTTGGCAAATCCGGTATGCACACCCAAAAGAGCACTGGAAGAGAAGGTATGGCCCGAGGGAACTCTGTAGCAGTGAAGGGAACACTTCCTTGTGTTGGTTGTGTAGGTGTTGTGGAATGCCAAGTTGGATATATATGGTGTAGGTGTCCATAGCTCTGTGGTTGAGCTCACTAGCTTAGCAATTCTTCCTCCCCACTGTCTTAGCAACCTGAGAAACCCAACTGTGTGTTGGCTTCATTGGACAATCTGATAATCCCAACTATGTGTTGGTTTGACTGTGTGTGATATGTTTTGACCTGTGAGTGAGTCGTTGCATTAGCAACAAGAGAATCCCAACTGTTGGTTGGTTTGGCGAAGTTGTGGTGAGAATTTGACCAGGTGTGAGTCATTGCCTTGACAGCCTGTGAAACCCAATAGTATATTGGCTTGGCATGGCATCCTGTGAAACCCATTTGGCTATTGGCTTGGTTGTGTCTTGTTGTGCATGTTGGCCATGTGTGTAACCCTTGGCTGGATAGTTTAAGAAACCCAACTGTAGGCTGGTTTGACTGTGTTTTGATGTGTGTTGGCTATGTTTGAGCCTATTGTTCCCTAGTTCCTTGTGGAAATCATCCCCAACTCGAGGGTGGCAGTGTGTTGAGAGATTAATGAACACACTGGCCTATGGTTGGGTGGAACGTTGCAGTGACATAGCTAGTTGCGGGAAAGCTTCATCTCCAAGATAAGTATTCTTTGTTATTCTTGTCTATGTAATGTATTTACTTATGAATGAATATACTAGTTATGAAGAATGGTTATGAATATGATGAATGCCTGCTAATGATTTCAGTAGAGTTACTGTTGGTGAATGTTTTGCATTTGCATCTTTGTATGCCTTGTATGTTTTAATGCATTTTTCCTAAGTTCGTGGAGGCTAGAAGCCTGTTACAGAGTCAAGAGGCAGCTAATTTAGTGTTTTCACCCCTTGGAATCCGCTTGAGGGAGGCCAAAGGCGAAAACCGGAAAAGGGAAAGTTGAACAGGGCAGAAGTGTTGTATTTCTGCACCCCGGGATACGCCTACGAAAGGTGGAAGGTGGAAAGTGGAAAAGTGCAGAAAAGTTATAAGGAAAAAGTTAACTTTCCAATTTTTGAAGTACGAGGTCGAAAAGCGGAAGTCGAAAGTGCAGAAAAAGGTTCAGGTCGAAAATTGGTTTCTCAATTTCCGAAGTCCGAGGTTGGAAAGCGGAAGGCAGAAAGTGAATGAAGGATTCCGTTGTTTGTTGTTTTTTTGATTTCTGAGTTTTGCAGCGAAAGGAAGAAGGAGGAAGTTGGAAGGCGGAAAGTGGATAAAGGATTCCGTCGTTTGCTATGTTTTCGATTTCCGAGTTCCAAGGTCGGAAACGGAAGTGCGGAAGGTGGAAGGCGAAAGAGTCGTTAAGTATTTACGTCGAACTTTATGTTTCTGACTTCCGAGTTTCGAGGTTGGAAAGGCAGAATGTGGAATCGTGGTTGAAGGACTCGATCGAACTTTATGTTTCCGACTTTTGGGTTCCAAGGTCGGAAAGGCGGAAAGCGGAAGTGCATAAGGCGAAAGGTGGAACCGTGGTTGAAGGACTATGTCGAACGTTGTGTTTTCAATTCCCGATTTCCGAGGTCGGAAAGGAGAAAAGCGGAAGTGCAGAAGGAGGAAGGCAAAAGAGTGGTTAAATGTTCCCGTCGCACATTATGTTTCCGATTCCCGATTTCCAAGGCCAGAAAGGCGGAAAGAGGAAGTGTGGAAGGCGGAAGAGTGGTTAAATGTTCATGTTGCACATTATGTTTCTAATTCCCGATTTTCGAGGTCGGAAGGGAGGAAAGCGGAAGTGCGGAAGGCAGAAGGCAGAAGAGTGGTTCAATGTTCCCGTCACACATTATATTTTTTATTTTCGATTTCTGAGGTTGAAAGCGGAAGTGCGGAACCTAGAGTGCGGAAAGAACAGGTTCATTGCGGAAAAGGTATTTACGGTCGCAAAAGGGATCTATCAAGGGCGAAACAACTGTTGCAGTGGTTTCTAAGCCCGAGAATGAATGTTGAAGGGTGTGTTAACGTCCATGCCCTGTGTTTCGAAAGAAGAACAAGCATTCTCGAAGTAAAATTTTTAATTTATCCGCATATGGGGTATGGGGACGTTACAGATTGGTATTAGAGCTGTTGGTTGCAGCATTGGGCCTAAGTGGGCCAGAAGGAGTTGTTGAACCGTTAAAAGAGGAAAAAGTACCCTCTGATACCAACATTGTAGCACACTACAGATTGGTATCAGAGCTAATGGTTACAACATTGGGCCTAGATGGGCCAGGTGACAGTAAGTAAATGGTTTTTACTTCTAAAATTTTTACGCAGCTAACAATGATGTTGAATAACACATTTTTTCCAGAGTCATAGTGCAGATTGAAAAGTTGGTCTTGTTTCGACCAAGAAGATAAGCGCCCAGAAGATTAAACATCATGAGTGATGCACAGGATCCCTACGAGCTTCAGGCGGACGCTGTGGGGGGGGGATATTCAGGTTGAGAATGCTAAAACGTAATTCAAAGGGAAGGGAAATCAAGAGACTTCCCCAGATATTGTAGCTACCATAAGGAGCCTGAGGGTGGAGTTGCAGAGTTGCAATGAGGAAAATCAAAGGATGATCAAGGCTCTGGAAGAGCAAAATCAATTGACTACAGCCATGTTACAGAGTTTGACAGACCTCCAAAGGAAGATAAACTCTGGCCATCAAACAACAAATACATAAGGGAGTAAGAGAAATTCCCGCAAGAAAAATGTGAAGCTTGACCAAAGGAGGAAGGGTTTCAAACCTTCTCATTTCCGAAATCAGCAAGGGAAACCATCACAAGTTGTGATTAAGCCAGCCAGAATGATGAGAGACAAGCCAAGGAAACCACTCCGGTCTTGGGGATGTGGGGAAGACCATCTAATTAAGTACTATCCACATCGGAGTGGGAATGAAGGTCAAGTCCACAACACCCAAGGAGATGAAAATGTGGGTCATGAAACAAGGACCGTTCCTAGAATTTATGCAGCGATAGAGAACCGCCAGGAAAATCATCAATCAACCGTGGTTGAAGTTGAGGGTAAGATTGCTGAGCAGTCTGTTTCTGTTTTTGTTTTGATTGACCCTGGATCCACTCACAGCTATATCACCCTAGACTTGTGGAGATGTGCGCTTTGAAGAAATCAAAGCATAGAAAATCATGGTTAGTCCAACTAGCCACTAGAACCAAGAGAAAGTCAGTGAAGCAGTAGAGAGATGCCCATTGGATATGGATGTGCTATTCACTTATGCAAATCTGAATGTTCTACCACTTGGTTCCAATGATGTTCTCATTGTAATGGATTGGTTCGAAGCACACAGAGTTAAAATTGACTACTACTACAAGACATTTGAATGCCTGAATGGAGAAGGAAAACTAAAGGTTGTAAGAGGCATTTCAAAAGTGATTTCTATTAGGCAAGATTCAGCTATGCAGCTGAAGAAGTTCTGTGGGAAAGGTGGTAGGTTGTATGCAGCCCAGGTTTGGGAGGCAGCAGAGAATGAAACTCATAGGTTGGAGGACTTTCATGCATTGCAAGAATTCAGGGATGCTTTTCTTAATGAAATTTCAAGACTTCCTCCAAAGAGGGATATTGATTTTACCATTGAACTTGTGCCAGGAGCAGCACCAGCATCCAAGACACCCTACAGGATGTGCACACCAGAATTGCTAGAGCTAAGGAAGCAGTTGCAATAATTGTTGGAAAAGGAGTATATCAAGCCTAGTGTGTCCCCTTGGGGAGCACCGACGTTCTTTGTGAAAAAGAAAGCTGGTACACTCAGGTTGTGTATTGATTTTAGACAGTTGAACAAAGTCACTATGAAGAATAAATATCCTTTACCTCGAATTGATGACCTTTTTTATCAAATGAGAGGAGCAAAGGTATTCTCCAAGATTGACTTGAGGTCTGGTTACCATCAGCTGAGAATCAATGATGAAGATATTCATAAGACAACCCTTAGAACAAGGTATGCATACTATGAGTTTGTGGTGGTACCATTTGGTCTCACAGATGCACCAGCTACATTTATGTGTCTCTTGAAAAGTGTTTTCAGCAAGTATTTGGACAAGTTTGTTCTTGTCTTCGTTGATGACATTCTTATTTATTCTAAGAATGAGGAAGAGCATGAAGAACATCTGAGAATGGTATTGCATTTGCTAAGGGAGCATAAGTTATATGCAAAGTTGAGAAAACGTGACTTCTATAAAAATAGAATTCATTATTTGGGTCACATTATTTTAGATGAGGGCAAATCTGTAGACCCTAAGAAGATTGAAGCCATTATGAATTGGCCAACCCCAAGAAGTGTGACATATGTAAGATCTTTTATGGGACTTGTAGGATACTACAGGAGATTCATTGAAGGATGTTCTGCAGGTAAAGTTGAGTATATGTATAGGTTGAGGAGACCTGCATGCGAACTTGTAGCTCCATGAGGAGATGACCCTTATGTGTATGTACAATCATATCAAAACTTTCCGACGACTGCAGGTAGAATGACTTGAACAAGGAAGTATGGTTGTACCCAATGAAACCAAGGCAGGAAATTACCATGTGCAGAGGCCAAACGCTATGAGAAGGATCTCATGATTGAAATCTAGCCTCTGAATAGAACATATTTTTAAATTTTAGATTTCAAATTTTCCTATTAAATGCTATTGACTGTTTGGCTGATCTAAAATGGTGTCAAGATGACATGTTGTATGTGGATGTCTAGGTTTTGGGAAGCATGTGTGAGCAGGGGATAAATGCTCCCACTTGCAAAAGCCAAACAATCTGAGGATGGCCTCATAGTTGCAAAAATCTAATTTTCTGTAGGAGACAAAATTGTAAATTCAGATTTTGATTCGACTATCAATGTTATTGATTGTTTGATGTTTGGAAAATCATGTATGCATGAAATAGATTTAAAAATCTATGATTTAAATTTTTATGACGACGTCTCATGTGAACTGCATGCTTGTATGTAACGCAGGTGAGATGATGAAAATACGCCCTTGGAGTACATAGCTTCTTGGAAGGACGTGTTTGGGATACATGGCTCCTCGTAAGGATGTACTTGGGGTAAATAGCTTCTCGGAAGGATGTACTTGGGGTAAATAGCTTCTTGGAAGGATGTGTTTGGAATACATGGCTCCTTGGAAGGATGTACTTGGGTACATAGCTTCTCCCCCTGGTCAGTTAGGCATCAGTATGCATCACTGGAGACGCCCAGGTGTAAGACATCCGGCTAGACTTCTTTCTACACCCATTCACGCCGCGTAACGGGACTGTCACGAGAGTGGGGGCTCCGTGAAGAGAATAACCCCTAGGTATTATGGTGTTCGAAAAGGAAGCACCTGAGCTTGGTTAGCACTTGGAGGAGGTGCTATGCCCTTAAGCCAGAGCTCCCATTAAGCACCGAAGGAGGTGTTAGGCTCTGAAGCGGGGCTGCCAGATCTCAGTTGAGAGATGCTATACAGATAAGTATTTGATTTACTTAGCAAATTTTTGTTGAGTTTCTGTAAATACACATGTGTATAATGATTCAGCTATGATTTTGAAAATCTTGTTGAAGAGTGAATCCTATAGGAATTAATCTAACATGTGAATTAATTCAGTGTGGTGTCTGGAAAGGAAGCACCTAAGCATGGTGAGCACTCAAAGGAGGTGTAGGCTCTTAAGCCAGAGCTTCCATTGAGCACCCAGAGAGGTGTTAGGCTCTGGATCATGGCTACCAAATCTTGGTTGAGAGATGCTATGCAGATAAGTATTTGGTTTACTTGGCAGCTACTTGTTGATTTTATGTCAATATACATGTGCACATGATTCAACTATGATTTTTAAAAAATCTTGTGAATACTGACATGAGAATTGACTCATTGCTTGGGGCTTGAGAATAGGTATTGTTGGTTGCTAAAGGCATTGGAAATATTCCAAGCCGAGGAGAAGGATTCTCCAAGACCAGGAAAAGACTTTTTGGTGTGTACTGATGCATGCAATCGAGGACTTGGAGGAGTTATGATGCAAGACAACCATGTAGTGGAACCCAAGGAAGAGTTCCAGATCATGCCATTAGACAGGTGAAGGTGCAATGGAAGCACCACAGTCCTAATGACGCTACATGGGAGCTGTAGGGTGCCATGCAATTGTCACATCTTTTTTTATTCAATTTTGTAAAGCACTGAGGACAATGTTGTTGTAAGGGGGAGGGGAATCTAACACCCCAGTTTTGACCCCATGGTATTAAGATTGTACATGATGTATGTATTGTGATGAATCATGGCAAGGAGCTCAAGGCCAAGGCCCTACCATTAATTGATGTTTTGTGTATAGGTGATCAAGGCTGATATCTATGGTTATGGTGCTAAGTAAGGCATAATACATTTTGATATATCATGTAAATATACAATTAATAAAATACCACAACTAGCTATGGGACTGCAACGTGAAAGAGATGGGGGCATGATTCCACAAGGAATAGGGTGGGGAGTTAGTCAAACCCCTGAGCCTTAGGGTGAGGCCAGATGTCAACGGAAGAACCCTTAAACCCTCAACTACCTTTTTGTCCCATGCACTCAATCATCAATTTATTCCAGAAGTTGGTTGAGGCATTTAATGCCTTGGGCGGAGCAAGGCTTGTCTGTCTGATTGCTTGTCTAACCAAGCCTGCAAGTCTGCAGTCTGGGAATTCCCATTCTTGCTTTTGTAGCAAGTAAGCACATGATGTGTTCTAATCCGTCCTTTCCCTCTGTCGTGAAAGGATTTTGTTGTTGTTCCTCGTTGTGGGAGGACATCATTCTACCATTCTATCATTCACCATTCGATCATTCTGATCAATTCGTTCATGCACATTGTTGGTGGTTCACGACCCTGATTCGCGAAAGAGTGGTTTCATTGTGTTTTTGTTGAGTGAATGGGCAGTGGAGATCTCTCAATTTTATGAGAGTGTGATCCTTCATGGTTCCCCCCCGTGTTGGTCAATGGTTCATTGTTTAGAACAGTTTTTCTTACTCTCCTGAGTGGTGAAAGGTATTTCTGCGGTGGTCTCCTCTTTTACAGAGTGAGTGGAGCCTGTTTTGGTTATGTTTACATTGTGGACTGTTGTGATGTGCATCCTTGTTTTTGTCTGAAAGGCTTAGGAGTGGAAGAGGCACAGAATTGGCTGATAAACCTATTGAAGAGAGGAACCTCACAAACAGATCAAGAGGGGTTGGCAAATCCTATATGCACACTTGAAAGAGCACTGGAAGGGAAGGTATGGCCCGAGGGAATTGTGTAGCAATGAAGGGAATACTTCCTTGTGTTGGGTGTGTAGTTGTTGTGGAATGCCAAGCTAGATAGATCTGGTGTAGGTGTCCATAGCTCTGTGGTTGAGCTCACTAGCTTAGCAATTCTTCCTCCCCACTGCCTTAGCAGCCTAAGAAACCCAACTATGTGTTGGCTTGGTTGGACACTCTAATATGCCCAATTGTTTGTTGGCTTGACTGTGTGTGATATGTTTTGACCTATGAGTGAGTCATTGCCTTAGCATCCTAATAATCCCAATTGTTGGTTGGTTTGGCTGAATTGTGGTGAACATTTGACCAGGTCTAAGTTATTGCCTTGACAGCCTGCGAAACCCAATTGTATATTGGCTTGGTTGGGCAGCCTGTGAAAACCATTTGGATATTGGCTTGGCTGTGTCTTGTTGTGCATGTTGGCCATGTGTGTAACCCGTGGCTGGATAGTCTAAGAAACCCAACTGTAGGCTGGTTTGACTGTGTTTTGATGTGTGTTGGCTATGTGTGAGCCTGTTGTTCCCTAGTTCCTTGTGGAAAACATGCCCAGCACGGGGGTGGTAGTGTGTTGAGAGATTAATGAACACACTGGCCTATGGTTGGGTGGAAACTTGCAACAAAATAGGTAGTTGTAGGAAAGCTTCATCTCCAAGATAAGTATTCTCTATTATTCTAGTCTATGCAATGTATTTGCTTATGAATGAATATACTGATTATAAAGAAAGCTTATGAATATAAAGAGTGCCTGCTAATGATTTCAGTAGAGTTACTGTTGGTGAATGTTCTGCATTTGCATCTTTATATGCCTTGTATGTTTTAATGCATTTTGCCTAAGTTCATGGAGGCTAGAAGCCTGTTACAGAGTCAGGAGGTAGTTGACTTAGTGTTTTCGCCCCTTGGAATGCGCTTGAGGGAGGCAGAAGGCGGAAACTAGAAAAGGGAAAGTTGAACAAGGAAGAATTGTTGTGTTTCCGCACCCTGAGATCCGCCTGCAGAAAGTGAAAGGCGAAAAGCGGAAAAGTGCAGAAACGTTCTAAGGAAAAAGTTAACTTTCTGATTTCCGAAGTCCGAGGTCGAAAATCGGAAGTCAGAAGTGCAGGAAAAGGTTCAAGTCGAAAGTTGGTTTTCCGACTTCCGAAGTCCGAGGTCGAAAAGCGGAAGGCAGAAAGTCGATAAAGGATTCCGCCATTTGTTGTTCTTCCGATTTTTTAGTTCTGCAGTGGAAGGCGGAAGTCGGAAGGCTAAACATGGATAAAGGATTCCGTCGTTTGCTATGTTTTCGATTTTCGGGTTGTGAGGTCGGAAGGGCGGAAGCGGAAATGCGAAAGGCGAAGGGAGAAAGAGTCGTTAAGCATTTACGTCGAACTTTATGTTTCCGACTTCCAAGTTTCGAGGTCGGAAAGGCATAAAGCGAAAGTGCGGAAGGCGGAATTGTGGTCGAAGGACTCCGTTGAACTTTATGTTTCTGACTTCCGAGTTTCGTGGTCAGAAAGGCAAAAAGCGAAAGTGCGGAAGGCAGAACCGTGGTTGAAGGACTCCGTCGAATGTTATGTTTCTGATTCCCAATTTCCGAGGTCGAAAAGGCGGAAGGCAGAAGAGTCGTTAAATGTTCCCATCCCATATTTGTTTTTTATTCCTGATTTCCGAGGTCGAAAAGGCGGAAAGCGGAAGATTGGTTAAATGTTCTCGTCGCACATAATGTTTCCGATTCCCGATTTCCGAGCTCGGAAGAGCAGAAAGTGGAAGTGCAGAAGGCGAAAGAGTGGTTCAATGTTCCCGTCACACATTATGTTTTTTTATTTCCAATTTCCGAGATCGGAAGGGCGGAAATCGAAAGTGCGGAACGCGGTGTGCGAAAAGGATAGGTTCAATGCGGAAAAGGTATTTCCGGACGCAGAAGGGATCTGTCAAGGGAGGAACGACTATCATAATGGTTTCTAATCCCAAGAATGAATGTTGAAGGGTGTGTTAACGTCCATGCCCTGTGTTTCGAAAGGAGAGCAAGGGTTCTTGAAGTAAAACTTTTAATTTACCCGCATTATGGGGTATGAGGACGTTACAGAAATGGTGATATGGCAAAAAGTGCAAGGCAAATGACTTGACATAAGTTGATGACTTAGCAAGGACAATGGAGGACAAGGACATGGAAACAATGGCATGAAGACAAGACATGGCAATAGGAAAGGAAAAACATGAGCAAAGGTTGAAGTGGTGGAAAAGAAGACTAAGCATGGCATGCATGGATGACATGACAAAGTATGGCAAGTGTCAAGTATGGATGACATGACAAAACAAACAAGAGGTTGAAGACATGGCAATGGAAGGAAAAGAACAAGGACAATGACATTGGATGGCTTGAAGACATGGCAAGGACAAGATGACAAAGGTGGAAGACCTTGCTTGTGGATATGACAAGCATGGACATCCATCACAAGGCAGCAAGCATTATTGATAAGGCACATGTGAAGGCATTTAAAATTATATTAAACGCTTAAAATAATATTCTTACCCTACAAGTCGGTTGCAATAGTTGTGTAGCAATAAATTACATTCAAAAATAAATAAAATTGTTTTTATACAAGTCGGCTCAAAAAAATTATTATATGTAATATAAATACCCAGTGACATTTTATTTAAAAATTGGAATTGCAGAGCTCTGAAAAATTCGACTTTACTAAGGAAATTCCGGCTGAAGATGAGCAGTGACGTAACAACAGACATAAGTTTTTTGCAGTCTGAGTTTTTCTCTGATTTTCGTGTGGATAAATGTCTGTGGACTGAGGTCGAGTTACTGAGGTAGAGGAGTAGTCAATAGAGGTAGCAGTCAAGGGTTATCTCCTCATGGTTTGATTGTGGTCTCATACAACCCGATTTTGTGGAATTCTTTTGAACAATCCTCTCTCTTCTCTCTTGCAACAACAGTCAACTGAGGCAGATTTCGGTGGTGTAGTATGAATTTCGTGGGTTTCACATTTTGAATGGGAAACCACGGTAACTCTTATCAATTTTGCTTATTGGGCATCATCAAATGAACAACAGATCCAGTTGTTACATATGCAAACAAGTCGTGACCAAACCAATGATTATGAGCAGAAACCCTTGATGGATCGATGACTTGACTGTTTGGACAGACATCACTGATGATATCGATGTATTGATCAGATTGAGTGAATTGTAGATGGGAGGTAACATTGACGAAGTTTGACTCAAGCAGAGACTTGAAAATTCATGAGTTGTCATTGATGACTTAAGGAAACTTTAATGAGCAGACCTTAATGTACATACCTTGTTAAGTGGCAACAGTGGTGTCTGGGAAGTACCTTGATGTTTTCACATAAACAAACACTAGCAGCGATATATCCATATCTTGGCAAAAATGTATTTGTGATAAGCAGATTGACAAGGACAAGATTAGTGATGAGTAGACAAGTGATTGACAAATGAACTGATGATGTGACATAAATCTTTATATGCAAGTTGGGTCTTGCACACATTTTCTTAGTTGGAAGTAAGAAAAACCGCTTGCAGAGCAAGACGCATTCACTCGATTTGGCATTGAACCCGCTTGTAATTGCTTCAAACTGGAAGGATCATCTTCTTACTTGACGACCACAAGTATTTCCAGTTTTTTCTCACCTTATTTTTGGCATTTCAAGATCTATTCCATTAGTCATTATTTTCATTGTAAAAGTTGAAACCCTATTTTTATAGATTTGATAGATCCGACAATTATTTGAGCTTAATAACTAAAACCCAAGTCTAAAATCACTATAAACCTATTGAGACCGAGTTTGAACCGAAACCGACTCCATTTACCCATAGATCTAGCATTTGTCTTCTCTAGGGAATTCACCCTCCTTGTGTTACCGATCATTTTTCTAGATCTGTAAGTTGGGTGTCATTTGAAGCTCTTCGAATTGTCAAATCTTGCATCAAGTGACAAATATCAAGTGTATTCTATTATTCAAACCCTATTTTGTGTCCATTTTAATTCTCCTTGCTTAAACCCTAGGTCGCACGATTTGGGTATCTCCCAAAGGCACTCGATCACCTAGATCTAATACTTTGAACTCACTATTGGGATTTAATCTTTTGGTTCAATAATTCTCATAGCTAAATCCATCCTCAACCAAACCCTAATTTATTGATCCCTAGCCTTTCCTTAGATCTAGGGTTTCCACCATTCAAGGCATCTTTTATTTCATTTGGGTATACTTGGTTTGTTGTCTTGTTTGGTCATTAGCCTTTGTTGGCTAATCACGGTCTCCCCCTTGGTCTTGCTTTCAGCTTGATCTAAAGTGACAAGAGCTTGTCCGATGTGACAACTACAGTGTATCTGTAGTAGACAAGGCCCTTGCGGTGTCACTTAGCTGTAGTTGCCCACCTCTATCGTCCCGAATAGGATATCTTTCATGGCATCTATACTTTGAGTGGTAACAGTAACTACTGAGATCTAAGCATGTAAATCAGATCTACTTTAAAAAAATACTTTTAAAAGGACTAGATCTAAAAAATGTTAGAACCGATAACCAGATAAAATTGATCTTAAATAGATGAGAGAAGGGAGAAAAAGGTAAGCCGAAGCTTGAACATCAAATACTATGGAATCTATAGGTGAGAAGCGGAGGGACTGTGTCCACTTAAGAATCTGAAGAGGAAAGAGTATGCAATTGATCTCAACCTCTCCTTCAGATTGGAAACCCTGCACAACTAATGAAAATTGCAAACACAGGATTAGATTTGATACTTCCTACACAAGAAATAAGAAAAGCATGAGATACAACCGTAAGACATGCACCTTCTAAGTATATAAGTGTAGAAAAATAAACAAATATATTGAACTCAAAAATATTTTCTTTTACGGGTTAGAAACAACCTTCAGAAGCCAGACTAATTACCACAAGATGCAAAGAAAAACTAGCTTAATACAATATTACCTTAGATCAAGACAATACATCCACACACCCTTCGCTACAAATCATGGACCTCCAAAGCCTTTTTATTCATGAAAAAATAGCACAATGATTACAGAGAAAAAAAGAAGGGTTCCACCCTTTCCCCCTAAACAATGGAGAATGAGCCTGCTTTTATAGCCATGTGCAGACCCAAGTGGGTGCATTAACTCCGTGAGGCAATTTGTCAAGTGTCAAGGGTTTGGTGAGGGTGACTTGGAGTGATCCTGGCTGATCCTGAGTGATTTTAGGGATTTACGCACCACCTCTGGTGAGGTTGGGCGCCCTCTCTTCATGAAGTGACACAAAACCAACAAGAGATGTGCCCCCTCCTTCATGAAGTGTGCCCCTTCTTGGATAATGCGCCATTTGTGGGACCCTCTCAATCCAATACTCAATCCAATCAACTTGGATCCCTTCTAACTCAATAAAATCACCACCATTGTAGAGGACTAAGACATGTACCAGAGAAACTTATTTGATTTACGGGATCCTGATTTTCCATTGTCTTTTTTTTGCTTTAACTTTGTCATTTTTCGTTTTTTCAAGAGAAAATGAAATTTAGTGATAAATAATCACTAATTTCACTCTCTGAGTGGGTGCTTTGAGTTACAAAACGAGCACCCCATTGCAAATTTGACCCCGTGGTACCACTTTTATGCCTTTTTATTTTTTTTCAATTAAATACCTCATTTTTAATGAGAAAAATTATTTTAGCAAACAATTTAAAACACTTAGGGGGGACTTAGTGCATGTTCATATGACTCAAAAATAATGACTAGCCTGGTAATATACATTGACACTAGACTTTAATAACCTCTTAAGGCCTAACCATCAAGATAATTACTCCAACTTTGGAGGATTGAGAGAAAAACTCAAAAATTATAAGTCACTAAATGGCAACATATAATTAACAAGGAAAAACCACTTTAGAGTAATTGGAGTGGTGGCTAAGTCCTAGCAAAGCCAAGCCCTTTACAAAATGTCATAATGCTAGGTCACTTATTACCTAAGTTGTCAAGAAGCTTGGGTACGGGGACAATTACGGGTAGGAGGACGAAGACATGGACGACACTTTTTGAAACAAGGTTCTTGGATACGTCGGGGGTACTCTCTCTCTCTCTCTCTCTCTCTCTCTCTCTCTATATATATATATATATATATATTATAAAAAACATGTCACATCATACATGCATATTTCAAATTTCTTCATAAATTATGAATCGTGATTCATAATTCTATATTCAATGATTTATTGAATAATGAACATTCACATTGAAAATTTGAAACATAAAATTTCATAAATCATAGACTCAGTAGATATCAATTGGAAGATTAGAAGGTACATAAAATTTGACAAATCATTGTACCAGGCAGCTGTAACAAATAGTCAAACTTAGACCCGAAGGTACACTTGAAATATTATTTTAAACACCTATTTGTACTGCTATTACAAGGAATAAAAAATTGCAAATTACCAAATATATTCTTGGGTTGATGTGAATGTATTTCTCAGTATTAAATACATATGTATGTTTTTTATGTGCACATTTGGTAGTCAAATTATGTTCCATGAGTGTTGAACACAAAACCATAAAAACATTCATTGTAAATCAATGCAAAGTCAGTCTACCAAATTTGGACAATATTCAATGGAATTTAAACAATGTTGCAAAGTGTTGGACATAAGTCCTAAACCAGACTCCATATGCAGTTAGGAAAAAAAATAGTTCAAATTTGGTTGGGGTTCATTACATTTTCCCCAGCAAATTGCATTTTATTGAGTCGGTCGTACCCCTAGAGTACCTAAACATGGGGTACGAAGTACCCAAACACGAGGTACACCGTACCATTTCTCCTATAATTACCCCTTTCTTTTATAACACCGTCTCGGGTATGTGGAGCCAGTATGGGGTACGACGAGAGATGTACCCTATGAGTACCCAAGTACCCGGTATAGGTACTTATTACAAGAACGTGTACCCTATCCACGGGTACAGGTGCCCTTGCTACTTATTAGCTTATTACAATTCCGCCAAGGGGTATGAACATGCAAAATTTGAAAAAAGGGCAAAAAAAGGTCTGCATAGACTTCTAAACATTGATACTGAACAATTAACTTGTTTAATCTTTGACGGCTCATTGGAAGTCCAACTAAGTAAACCTTAGGTGGTAATAGATAGAAAATTTAATCTTAAATTACTTAGTAACCTTGATCTCTCGTCCTGCACCCATCTCAATGTGTTTGGGTGAGGGTGGTATTTCACTTCCCATCTCTACTATGAGGTTGTCTTGTGAACCATAGTCAAATAGAGCATCCATCTTCGCCTCCTTAACCTATATCTTGATATGGAAGAGTTTGGCCATCTTCTTCTCTTCGCTTTTGGGGAGGTTGCTCATGTTCACTTCCCTTTGCATTGTACTACAACCAATCTTCTCATCTACATATGACCTAATCTCTACCTAGTTATATAAATCCATGCATAGCATGTTCTTTTTTACCTCCTTACAATTCTATGGTTTTAGATTGGGATGTAGCTTTCAACGCTTATCTTTAGTATGAACATTGACATTACAATGGTGGCTTAGATCCTTGCACTAGGGTGCAATGGTCATAGTGTTATTTCCCTTCCCTTTCCACTTCTTTCTATACTTGGAAGCACCATGTTGGTCTAACTACTTGGAACCACTTATTTATCCTTTATTTTTGTTTGTCCCCAAATATTGTGCATGCACATAGGGTTCAATCACAGGCATAGGTTTAAATAGAATCACTTGCCTCCCTAAATAACTATGCAAACCACCCAAATATTGGACAACTACATTTGGGATCTTAGGAAATATTCCCACCTATATGGCTTGTCTTTGGAACTTTTCGATGTACTTTTGCACAATCTTCCCTTGTTTCTACTGGTAGTAGTACCACTGGTTCTCTTCATATGCAAAAGGGTAAAACTAGACTTGACGAAAATTTTAAACAACCCTACTTAATTACTGGTGAATCACCCTCCAATGTACATGTTTTTGTATAGCTTTTCAACCATGTTTAGGTGTGACCCTCTAGCTTTAGTGGGGAAAATACTATCCTCTTGTTGGACCCTTTGTTTGGGGTGGCATCAGAGAAGGTCAACCAAAGGACAAGTCAACATGTGTGGTTTGGGCTTGTTGGCCCCTTTGATTTTTATAAAGATAGATTGGTGTTGAATCTATAGACAATGAGATCCACATGATTCCACTTAGACTTGAAAGTAGTCTGTGACAATAAAGGAAGATAGAGGTCATAGGAGGCAACAACCAAAGAATTGAGGAGAGAACCCACATTTTGAGGAGCAAGTTAAAGAACACTACAAATTAATTAAGAACAAAGATATAGTGGACTAAAAAATCCTCTTTACTACACTAGAAGAAAGGAAATGAACAAAAAGGAACCTCAAGGTCCAAGAATGAAACTATAAATATGTAAAGGCTTAAAAATCTAGAAGTATCATAAGGCGTCTAGTTTGCAACTCTTTTGAGTAGTGATGCAATAATTATTTCATTTATAATGAATATGAAAGGAATAATACCACAATCTCAATTTCTTTTTATTGTATTGATGGTGTATTATGATGATGTGTTCTTCATTGTAATGTATTCTTCCCTTGTTATTTTAGCATATTTACAATGATGGATGGTTGGACATGTGTTATAATCTTATGAATGGTATGCTATAAGTCTAATGATGAATGAGAGGAATGGATACTATATTTATTAGAGTATGAAGGTAGAGATGGTTGTGATCATCCTTTGTAGCTTTCTCCCATCCTTGTAAAGTCTTGGAAATGCGCCTTTGGTAAGACCTTCCTTGTCCTCGGGGATTGATATGTTTATGCTATACTAGAACAACTCTATGGACCCTACTAGACTACATCCCCTTTGATGATGTGCTCAAAATTAGCACATCATTAGAAGAATTGTGGTCTAGCAAAGACAAAGGGTTGCGGTCTAGTAAGGTCCAAAGGGTATTCCAACAAAGGGTAATAGTCTAGCACCAATATATAAATCCCTGAGGATAGGGAAGGTCTCACCTGAAATTCATTGCCAAGACTTTAGATGGATGGGAGAAGCTACAAAAGATAGTCACAACCATCTCTACCTTCATACTCTAACATACAATCTATCCATTCCCTTCATTCATGATTAGACATATTATGCCATGTATAACATAAGTGTTATCACATGTATAGTAGCCAGGCTACCATATTCTATTTTTCAGATACAGTACATTTTTCAGCCAGATCTCTTACATATGAGATGCTGAGCTGAGCAGTTTTGGTGGATCATTATTTTGTTAGTGGACTATTATACTCTCCCATGTCAGGACTGAGTCTTAGGACACTCAGATTCGAGGACTGATGTAGCCATTCAGTCATTTGCAGAGCAGTTAGTGATGCCCAGATTGGTTCTAGTGTTTTCTCATTGGACAAATGATGGTTCAGATGGATTATTTGCATGGTTATGACTAAGCATTTATTTTATTGTGTTATGGTTATCATTGCTCTTATACTCATCTTAATGACATATACTAGCATTTAGTGTCATGACCTGGCGGTCATAAATATATGGACTTGAATGTATTTGTATTATGTATGTGTGTCCCTACTTAGACTTGGAAGTTCCTGATCTATACTCATTGGTTTTACCCTCCCTAGGAAGAATAGCGGTAGTCATTCCCACCATTCTTTGGCTTGCTAGTGTTTCCTTCATCTTTCATTGTCTCCACCCATCCATTATCTTCTAGTTTTGTTTTTAACCCGACTTACTACTTGACTTATGGCATGGAGGACCTTTCCCCGCTAGAACCTTTGTTGGACAAACCTCCTTGTTTATAGAGTATCTCAACTCTGAGTTGGTGACAAAACTTGCCTTGGGTGAGTTGGACTGTATGCCTAAATCATTTTGGTTGGTTGTATCGATGTTTGGCACTGTGCAGAACTCCCCCTAGTCACTTGAGATGTTGTTGGCTAAAACTGAAAGCTCGTGTACTACTTGTATTGGAAATGTTTATATATGCGCCCATGGAAAATGTAAATTCTAAAATGTGTTTCTTAACATATACGAGAAAAAGGCAAGAGCAATGAAATGCTAAAATACTCTGTGAAGGGTATACGAAAAGGTCCCAAAAGCAATGGTTAAATATATGCTATATCCAAATATTGTTGACCTTATAAATTTGAATATGTCCTGGATGAAAGCTGCAGTTAGCTGTGCTTTTAAGCACTGATGAAGTCCCCAAAAGGTCATATAGGCCAAAAAGGCCATGGAAATAAAATGGATGGTCCTAATGAACCTAGATCAAACTTGATGTAGACATGATTCCTAAGTTGAATAAGCACTCTCTGGACAACTTAACCATTTGTGAGGCACTGTCATTCCCTGTGTTGTTGTTTATCCGGCATGTGGTTATAGTGAGTATTCCATTTCCATATCCAAAGTTTCATGATGTTAAGTTGGTAGTCATCTTTTTCCCTAGCCTTGTTAATTTCACCCTTCACCCTTCACTAGCAAATTGACTACAACTATGAAGTGAGTATAGTCTTGAAAGTCTGGTCTGAGTAATAATAAATAAAACCCTATATATGTATTTGGTTGATGTACCACCAGTGAGTTGACTACTAGTTGTTATGATTGTTACTTAAATGATTTGTAGAGCATGTCTTAGCCTTGTAACACTTGCACCAAATGGATGATAGTCTGAGTTATATTATTGGTATCTGGTCATTTACAGGTGATTATATTGACTATTGGATATTGTTGATGATCAAGCAGAGACCTGGAAAGGGTATGAGTATGCACCCTAGATGGATTTGGACTCTTCGAGTCTAGTGAGATAGCTTATTTTCAGTTCCGGGCACTTGCAAAGATGACCAAGCTCATTTTACCCTTCTGATGCAATTTTGCTTCACTGGATGATGTGTCTGAGCAGGGAGATGTTTTTATTGGATCTCATAGGGCGTTGTATGGGGCATAGCGAGTGCAACCACTTGATTGTACCATAGTACCCCCATCCCAGAAATCTTGGTGGGCTCAGTTTGACAACGCATGCACCCTAGGAGGCTGTTTTGGCAGGTTCACGTTTCCCGAGGCAAATTAGAAAATGATTAAATGGCTATTGAAGAAATCAATTTGGGCTACTAAGGCAAGGAAATGACATGGGATGAGCCATGATGATGAGTGTGATCTCCTCTGCACCTTCTCCAGCAGTTGCAACACCTGGTTGGGCCCACACCTATTTTTCGGGCATTTTTATATTATTTTCTAGAGCTTTGGGGAGGCTCACGATTTCCTCAAGGAAACACAAAGTCAAAAAATTAAAATATTATTTTATTTTATTGTGCCATGGGGCACCCAAAAGGAGTTAGTTAACACTCCATGGACCCACCATGTGCTTCATTTATTTATTGTTGAGTGGGGTACTCTCTTTATGGGTGATCTAGTCCACTTTGATACTTTATGGTTATATTGATCCATGTATTGTATGTTGAACTCATCTTAACCATTGATTAGAACATTTATATCTTTTAATCTTAGCCACTCATTTTGAAAGTTGTTAGGATTTTGGTTCTCTCATTTCTATTTAAAGGAGAGAGCTTCTCATTTGTAAGGGGTCTTTGACTCTTGGATCTGGATAATAGAAAACTTTTCTTGTGGATATTTTCTTGGATCTCCTTTCCATCTGATGTTCTTAGATGGTGATTGGAAAGTCTTTTGCTTCCTAGCATTCGAGAAATTGTTATGAGCTCTATATTTTTTGGGGATCATTGTCTTGTCTACAGAAGGACGACTTTAGCTTGGGCGTTTTCGCAGGGGGACCTCAACTCGCTTCGATTGTCTTTGTTTTTTAGTAGGGAGTTTTCAATAGTGTTGTGGTGACCTGTGATTTCTTCTTTCTATTTTTCTGCAACGCATAGCTTCTTTCTCATGTCACGGAAAATCTGATATGGTTGACGTTTGTTGTGCAAGAGAGAGGATGCATTGACTTCCTCGGGAAAACATTGGACATAGAACTCGCTTCAATCTTCTCAAATTAATCGAGATGGCAGGGATCATCATCATCAAGGCATCTACAAGGTTTTCCAGATAAGATCTACAGGTTGGTTCTTTTCTTCCATGATCTCAATCCATTGTACCTACTTTTCTTCAATTTACTGGTCAATTTACTTTCCTAAGTGGTTTCACTCTAACGCTATGCAGATACTGACTCCATTGCCTAGTGCTAGCCCTCTTTTGACCTCTTTTCCCTGAAAGTTGACTTTTATTTGATGACTCAGGTACTTTGACATTGTCACATCTTTCATTGAGTCTATCCCTTGGGCACTAGATAGTCCCAGCTCTATCCTTACTCACCCTGCATTGGTTATGTTTCCCAAGGCAACGATTATCTTCATCAGTTGCTAGTACCTCAACCCCAAATCTTTTATCAACCCCATAAGTTACCTTGGTTCCACTTTGGATCGAACTTAACCCTTCCAAAACCCTACTCCAAAGCCTTGGCACACCTGGTAACATCTCCCATAGATCTAGGGTCTTAAATTACCTTACACCTTACGTACCTCAAGCCTACTTGATCTGATCTGGTGTCTAGGTCTGATCTCTCTTGTTGAGAGTAGATCTGGGTCTCCCCCTTTGTTGTCTTGGACTTAGATAACATAAAGCGAAGACTGCCTTGATTGGCATGACAACCATTCATTTGGGAGTCTAGGCAGTCTTGGTTCCACCTCCTTAGTTGCATGTCCCTCTACCATCCATCCTGGATCCACCTCACATAGGCATTTACAAGGTTGATGATAACAACAAGTGCAACCATCCATCACTATAAATAAGATGAAATTACAAGAGAATATTACATTGCAATGAAGAACACGTCATCAATATAATAAAATTAATTTGAAACAAAGGGATTCTTCCATTCATATTCTCCATAAATAAAAGCATCATTACATCACTTATCATTGCTTAGCAGTTTCACAATTCATTACATAACCTAAACTCCTTATGATACTTCTAGTTCTCCAACCCTTATAGGATAAAATCTTTACATATTTATACTTGAGTTCTTGGATGTTAAGGTTCCTTTTGGTCATTGCATTATTGCTAGTGTAGTAAAGATGATCAATTAGCCCACTGTTTCTTTGTTCTTCAATGTTTTGTAGTCTTCTTTTAGTTGGCTCCTCAAAATTTGGGGTTTGTTTTATTCTTTAGCTCTTGCCACACGTGACCTCTATTTTTATTGCCCATTGCTTCTCAACCTAGTTGGCAACATGCAGATCATGCCATCTGTAGAGTTGGCACCACCACATCTTTATAAAAAATGAAGGGACCAATACCTCTACTCTTATCCTATTCTATGCATGTTGAAATAGACATTTTAGTGTGTTGTAGTCATTGATTCAAATTCATAATGTTTATGTCACTTCATAACGCTTGATGTCCACTTTCACTTCCACCTTGAACAAATATTGGAAAGACACGTCATTGAAACTTTTCCTATCTTTTCCTGATTCCTTCTCTAGTTTTTCTTTCATTTAGGGGTTCCCATTAGAGATTGCATGCGTATTAGAGTAGACGAGCATCCCTAAGGGTCCAAACTTGCTCTCTAGGGTTGCAATTAATATCAACATATTTTGGGGGACGTCTATTAAAACCTAAATGTTGGGCACATTCCCCACTATAGGATGGCGCATTACCCCCTATGTTGTGGTGTATTACATATTATTCATGTCGGCTTTGGTCTATTAGTTGTTATTGTACACCTTGGTCAACTATCTATATAAATGAGATATTTCCATTTTAGTCATCATTGTATCTTGTCTTGTCTTGTGTATTCAGTACATTGTGTAAGGAGGTTCCTCCCTCGAAGAGGATTGTTATTTATCTCTGTTCTTCATTATTAAGGCATGGATTACTCTCTTATTGTCTGTTTCTACTCATTTTATGTTATTTCTGGGACTTGGTTGCATAACATTTGGTATCAAAGCTCTTTCTTCAAGACTAGCTTCTGCAAAATGAGTCATCTTCGTATTTTCACTACAACTTTTTTTTCTGCGGGGATTCAGAGATTGAGATTTAAAACCCTCTTCTAAAACAGGTTGAACTATCTCCAGCCCGAAATTCAGGTCCTGATCCATTACAGTTTCAGATATAATTGCAGAGGAATCTAGGGATTTTTACTAGTCCAAAACCTAGTCTAAAACAAGTGTTCTAGGGAAAAAGGTCACATCTGAGGCATCTAAGATCCAAATTGAGGGAGGCCAATTGCATCTGAAAGAAGATGGACCATGGTATCTTTGGTGGCATTTTCAATTGTAGAAATAAAATATTGGACACGTGCAATACCATACAAGTTCACTCTTCTGGATAGGACAAAAATAAGAAGCTTTGGGAGATTTGCAATAGCTTTTTTTGGCACATCCAAATTAGGTCAGACCTACGACATTGGAAAGAGAACACGTCAGGCTACCACAGGTCGACGTTTTATACACAAAGGAGTCGAAATTCAAATTTTACCTCAGTTACAAGTTGGTCATCAAACAGTCTTTTAATCAGGGTTTGAAAAAGATACGTCATTTTGAATTTGAATAGCTTTGAGTAAAAGGATCTATTTGTGGTAAACCCTAGGGTGTGATATATATTGTTCAAAATGCCACCAAAAGGAAGTGGAAACAATCACATTCCACTCAAACCCCTAGAGGATTCATCCCCGACATATGATGAAATGGAAGACATATCTTTTAGAGTGTCCAAGTTGGAAGATATGATTAAAGGAAATGTGAATTTAAATGGATGACTTAGTTAAGTTGAAAAATAAGGTGGCTAGTAAAGAGGATATCAACGGGACGGCTAGAAAAGAAGATCTCCAAGAATTGAAGGAATTGATGAATGATATAAAACATAGCTTTATTCCTCATGTATCTACTCAAGAACAGGATAAGGAGAGAAAAGAGACTTATTCCAGTCACGTCTTGAGAAAATTGAAAAATAATTGGAAAGTAGGAAGTTTGAGTCCTCAAAAGTTGATGATTCACTAAAACATCATGGGTTCAACTCAGGTCCAAGTAACTACTTTATCCCCAAGATTGACATGAGAAAGTATGATGGCAAGGATCCAATCACATGGATTTTTCAGATGGAGCAATTCTTTGATCTACACCAGGTGGCAACTTTGCAAAAGGTAACTATTGCATCCTTATATTTAGAACCTGATCAATTTGTATGGTACCAATGGGTTTGAGACCGTAAAAAGGACTCTATTATCTCTTGGACTATATTCATAGAGGAATTGATTGCACATTATGGGGGTATAAATAGCAACACCTTCTTTAGCCAGTTGGTAAATCTCAAGCAAAAAGGTCCAGTTACAGAGCACATCAAGCAATTTCAGCAGCTAAGTCTCAGAGTGAAGAATATTTCAGAAGATAATTTGTTAGATCTCTTTATTGGAACCTTGAAGGATAACAGTCAACATGAGGTTCGTCTCTTTGAACCATCATCCCTAGAGAAGGCTTTCATGATGGAAATAAATGTTGAAAGTAAAAATATGGTGATGACTACTAGAAATACCACTTCTGACACATAGAGAGAATGATGTTCCTTCTAACCAAGCTCAGAGGTTGACACCTCAACAACTAGAGGAAAGAAGAGTGAAAGGCTTGTGCTTTAATTGTGACAACAAGTATAGTAAGGGACACAAGTGTGGTGAAAAAAATTCTTGTACATAGAATGTGAAGACGAAGAACAAAAAGAACAGTAACCACCGCAAGGGGATGAAATAGAAGTGATTAACCCCACCATATCTTGTTATGCTTTGACTGGAATTAACACTCCCCAAACTCTCAAGATCGAAGGATATAACAAAAATAAAAAGGTAATAGTGTTGATTGATTCTGGTAATACTCATAATTACATTCACTGTAAAGGAACCAAAGATCTCAATTGCTTTGAATATCCAACACTAGAATTTCAAGTAATGATTGCAGATGGAGGAACCATCAATTGTTCAAGGAAATGCCATAATATCAATCTTACTATTGGGGAATATGTACTAAATAGTTCCATGATTGCTATCCCAATGGGGGGTGTTGATGTTGTATTAGGAGTTCAATGGTTACAATCTAAGTTGCACGAAACGTGGAAAAGTTTCCGAGTTTCTGAAACGGGGACGCCTAGAAACGTGACCCCCCAAAAATGGGTACGTCGGGGGAAACGTCGTATATATATAATTTTAAAAAACCTCATAGTTTTGTAAAAAAATAAGAATGAGACAAATAAACAATAATTGAGAAGAAAATCACATCTTTATTAACAGATCCTTTATCAGATGAGGCTTTACATCAAAAATTAGCCTTTATAAGTTTATAATTGAGGCTTTATGCACTGCACAAACTTAGCCTTTATAAGAAAAAGATGTTGCACAAACAAAAAAAACAAAACGTTGTTCAATATTTTAATCAAAACATTGATCAAAGGACACTGTGATCAACACGTTGGTCAATATTTTAATAACATAGTTTGGACTTTGCTTATAACTTGTCAACGACTGCCCCTGCTGTACGGCTGCAAGAAAAAGACAAACAAACAATTTCTTTTTTGATGGAATCTCACTGCTTAGTCACCTTCAAAGTACGCTCTTCTCAAAACATTGCGAATAGTTTATGACAAACATGTTCTTATAAATATTATCGAATAGGGTTTTAGATGTTTCTAGGTGTTAATTAGGTAAACTAAAAATTAGTTTTAAGAAAAACCATTGTTTTTTGAACCCAACAACCGAAAAAAAAAATCGGAAACGCGTCGTACAACACTGAAAGTACCCGAAACTCTGCTAGCCATATCGTACGGCGTTTCCAAATCTGGAAACGTCATAGGGTACGGCTGGCGACATTTCGGCAGCATTTTGTACCAGTACCCACGTTTCGGGGAGTTTCCAGTACTGGTATGCCCTTCCCAACGGAGTTTCCTGCAACTTAGGTTACAATCATTGGGAACAATGGCTTTTAATTTTCAAAAGCTTTTCAAGAAACTTTCCTAGTAAGGAAAAGAATTTGCGTTAAATGGTATCACTGGGCAACCAAACAAGGTGATCAGCTCTAAGGGTATGGAAACATTGTTAAAGAAAGGATAACAAGGCGTAATTACACAGTTATACTCACTAGATGTTCAAACATGTAAGGCTCCTATCTTGCTAGATATCCAAAGGGTCCTTAAAAAGCCTTCCAAGGTATTTGAAGATATTCCAATAGTCATCCACCTATTCGAGAATTGGACAATGCTATTAACTTAAATCTAGGAAGCGCTCCTTCTAGCATCAAACCTTACAAATACCCCTATGGCCAAAAGAATAAAATGGAACATATGGTTGAAGCAGTTATAGGAAAACCGACAGTTCAAGTAGTGGAAGATCACATAGAACACCAACAACCAGTTCTCCAAATCCCAACGATGTCAGAAAATAAGATGAACCTACAAGAAAATCAACATCATTGTCAAAGGAGTTTTGAAGAAGCACACAAATCATATGGGAACCTAAACAATTCATCGAAACAAAGACCAAACAACTATGAAATCATGTTATTATTGAGTACCTCATCAAGTGGAAGAACTTACCAGTTGCGGATTCGACATGGGAAGATGAGTCCTTCATACTGATGCATCCAAGCGTTGAGGACAAGGCTTGTCTAAAGGGAAGGAGCATGTTAATCCCTAAATGTTGGGCACAATTTTCCCTCTAGGGTGGCGCATTACCCCCTATGTTGTAGTGTATTATATATTATTCATGTTGGCTTGGGTCTATTAGTGGGTCTATTAGTTGTTATTTTACACCTTGATCTCCTATATATATGAAGGAGATATTTTCATTTTAGTCATCATTGTATCTTGTCTTGTCTTGTGTACTCAGTACATTGTGTAAGGAGGTTTCTCCCTCAAAGAGGATTGCTATTTATCTTTATTATTCATTATTAAGGCATGGCTTACTCTCTTACTGTTTGTTTCTACTCTTTTTATGTTGTTTTTGAGACTTGGTTGCATAAGGTAGAAAAAGCTTCCCATGCTTAATAAGTGAGTTTGCTTGACTGAAGGGTACACTTTATTAAGGTCAAGGCAAAGGAGATCAATCAACATCACTGGCATCAAGGTACATAGAGTGGTCGATGTGCTTGATTAAATTCAAATCCTTTACCCTCATACATGATAGAATCCAATGGAAATGTTGCAATCCTGAAATCCTGAAAACTGTTAAGTCTATTGAATTCTGAATGCAATAAAAAATTCTACTTTTTGCATATGAAGTCCGATGAGGTTGGAACCACTCTCAAACATCCCAAAACAATTAATGGTAATGTTAAAAATTTAAGTTCTATTCTTTTACTTTCATAATTTAACATTACCATTTAATATAATTGACTTCAATGTCACTTGTACAAAATCGATTGGGTTCGTACAAAATTGATCCCCTCCACCCCGGTCTCTTGCAAGTCAACCCGATCGAGTTAAGATGGATTCGGTTGGTTTGGTACTGAACCAGCCGAGTTAGTGTCTACCAAACCGGTCGGCCGAGCTGGTTTGGTGACCGGTTCAGAACCCTTGCCAAGCAACTCAGTCAAACAGATAGATTCCAAGTCCAAGCTGCCAGTTTTTTAAACACTAGTTTCGATGTTCACTGTTCATCAATCCCATTATAAATAACCTCAGATAAACTGAAAAAAGGAGAATGGCACTGCAAAGGAATTAGAAATCCCTTTAGTTTGATTCGGCCAAGCCGGTTTCGTGACTGGTTGAGAACCCTTGCCTAGCAACTTGGTCAAACCGGCCGGTTTCAAGTCCGAGCCGCTGGTTTTTAAAATACTGGTTTTGATGTTCACTGTTCATCAATCCCATAATTATAAATAACCTCAGCTAGACTGAGAAAAAAATAATGACACTGCAAAGGAACTTGAAAGCCCTTTAGTCTAATTAACTACGGAGGCTATCAAAATCTGACACAGAAAAAGGCCAATCAGCACTTTTGCCAATGTAAACAAATTTCGCACTCTACTGAATGACCAAAGAAAAATCCAACAGCGAAGATTTCTTTGTCAAGTAGTGTTTTACTATCATTAGCAGTATCTTCATGAAAAAGCTTGCATAAGTGAAGTGTTATGGTGATATTTAAGATACATTACAATCAATCACATGATACAACCTTACTGAAAATATACATCATGTGATCCAGCTAGAAGTGATACCAATCTCATGAAATCCACCATGCTGCGTTGTCATACAAGCTCATTTACCTCTACCCTTTCCCGTTGAGGAGGACCACTCAAAGTGACTGCAGGATGCTTCTCGATTTGATGCAGGACCCTGAGCTCAGAAAATAGGGTAATAATATTAGTTTTAACACCAAAGCTCAAATGTAACCAAAATATAGAACAGGCAATACTCCTGAATTAATAAGCATGATTAAACTATCATCTCTCACTTTAATCTTATCTCCTTTAAATGTCTTTACCCGTTCTTTCCACGTTTCTATAAGCTCAAATAAGAAGACACTGGATCCGAAACTGGTCTCAATTTTCTTTGCCAATGAAACACACAGCTATAAGTTTTGTCAAAGCATAAATAAAATCAAAAGGCAAAGATGGATGTTTAATGCGTGAGACCTCAAAATAGGAACCACTAGACTCGATGCTCTTTTAACCCCAATATGAAAATTTCAAAAGGGTCTCTGGGAATAAATAGAACTAAGAAGTCCTGGGAAAATCCAAAATGGAGAGTCAATTAAGTAACTCCGTAATGACTTGGACCATTAAAAAATAAAAATATTTATAACTTCACAACGAAAAAACAGGGATTCTCCTTTCTATGAAAATTCAACCATTCAGAGTTTACACATCAAAGTAGATTGTACAGACCACAGTATAGACAGGAATCAATGTCAAATCGAAATGTACACCAAGATTTGAAATAGACAAACAGTGAAAATCAAAATTTCAATCAGCTTGACAGCATCAAACATAGTATCAAGTAGATGTGCAGATGATTTTGATGATTTAAACAGTCCATACAGTACCCAGTAGTCTCTCACAAGCTCCACTCAAACAGCAGAAATTTAAGACAAATAATGATTCTTTTGAGGTCCAAAAGTTGGATTTTTGAAGTTCATGATGCAGCCAACTTAGATCTGATAGACTTGCCAAATTTCCTGAGATTTGGCAAGTACTTGCTGACTCATCCATTCAGTCAAGACTTGATGCAGTTTGACATTAATTGGTGAGTTCAGGTAATCTTTGCACTCGTTCTTTTGCTGAGCTCAGCTAACATTGTCCAGTTTCCACAAATATTGCCCTAGTGGTGTTACTATGGAGAAATCATTCATCAAATGGGTTATATTCCACAGCTTTGACTATGTTGGAAAATGCACTAGCTCAAGTAGCATGTTCTTGATAATACAAAAGATAAACCAAAACATTAATACACTTTTGTGCAAGCATGAAGAATAAAGACAGATATTAGAGGGAAACAGGTAAGCAAGTTGAAAACTAACAGATTAGCAAGCAATTTACCTTGGATATCTGGAAAGAGCTGACAATATCTTTAGATAAAGGAACCTTGTTTCCAGTGAATCTTCCACTACTAAAGCCAACTCATTTACTCCAGGGGTCTAATTTACAGGCTTCAGTTCCTTAGTACCTATTATCATTCTTGATAGGTGACCTTGTATTTGGCAAGGATTTCCATTATTGATCTCTGACTAGCTGGTTTGTCCCATGTTCAACCACAATACATTTTCGCTTTATAGAGATTTGTATGCATTGGTGGTCATAGCATTCTAGACCCAGTTGAAGACCTTTGATATGTACAGCTCTATATGATTTTGGTCATCCCTGTCCTAACATGATTGGCCCATTACCATTTCCTATATCAGCATTTTCTAATCTTCCTGAGTATGATCTAGAGTATCCTTCCTTGTGCTTGTGCCTTGGCTTGAAGCAATCTGCAAGCACTCGCTAGTTGCTAGATAGCAACATGCAAGCACCCTCAAAATGGCCTAAAAATATTATATAAAATGCACAGAAAATATGGGCTATAAGCAGAGGAAGCATGGTATAGCCCAAATCTCAACCCCAAACTACTTAAACCAACACCTAAGCATTTAAATAGAAGGTTCATGAATGCAGGGGGTCACCTTTAGAGTTTGGGCGTTGTCCAAGGTCCCCCACACCACATAAGTAAATTTCAAGTGAGCGCACTATTACCCCTCATATTGTATGAGGACCACACGTGATTTTCATCACATCATTTGTGAAATTGTTCACACAGTTTGAGCTTGCCGTTTTTCATGGCTAGACATTTGGATTGATAGGGGCTACACTTGTGTTCTTGACTCAGAGATGCTGCTTCTTCATGGTTGAGTGGTGGTCATGGTGTTTGGCTAGGAGTTATGGTGTGATGTATTCTTGTAAGTTTTTCACAAGTTTCAGCCTCCGGTTTAGAAGTTAAAATGCCTCAGTTATTGCCTAACCCTGAAAAATAAAAGGCTGGAAATAATCATAAATTTCAGACTTAAAAACACTGCTGTAACTTCAATATTTTCAATGACAGAAAATAAATAAATGCACACCATTCAACACACAGTACTCAGAAATTTTTGGCCAATGGCCCTGGAAAAACCCACAAGGGGAAAACCAGCCAGAGAGAGATTTTTATTATTTCTTCTAGGAAAATTTCAGACAGTCATTTACAGTCAAAATACAACTTATCTTAACCCAAGAAAATGACCTAGCAAGCTGCCTCGATTTCTGTGCATGAACTGCCTTGATTTCCGTGCACTTTCTTCTCGACAAACGTGCCTGAAAATTTCAGCAAAGTCTGCCCTCGATTTTTGTGCCAAACTGTCCCAAAAATCGTACTGTATGTGTTAGTTTTTGTACCTAGGCAGATGTTCTCTAGGTGACTTTATCTTTTGCCTAAGTCACTTAAAGAGGGAAAAAGGTGACCCTCACATTAAATGTCACTTAATGAGACTTTATAACAATAAAGTCACTTTTTGATTAATTTAAGTGGGTGAGTAATTTTATTTATGTGAATTAAATAAAAGGGATTTTTACTCTCACTCAATCTCATCCATTGGATTGATTCTTTTTCCACCATTGGATTAAGATGCCCACTTAGGTCAAACAAAAAGCATGAGGGAGGCAAAAGGGTTTCACTTTTCATTTTTTACATGAGAAGAGGAGAGCTGAGAGAGGAGGTCGAGTTGCTGAAGAAGGGTTTGATTTTCAGACAGCGCTGGAAGTGATTTCTTATTGGCACGAAAATCGAGGCAGCCATTTAATGTTTGCACAGAAACCGAGGTAGAGTACGGCCTTCATTAATTGCTGTACGGATTGTTTATTGGCACAGAAACCGAGGTAGAGTGCGGCCTGTTGCTGCTGTACGGTTGCATTAAATTCAGCACGAGTTTCGAGGCAGTTTCCTGCACAGAAATCGAGGTTTTTATTGACTGTACGGGCTGCATTAATTGCTGTACGGACAGCATTTATTGCAGCACAGAAATCGAGACTGTACGGTGCATTTATTGTTGCTGGTATGATTTTTTCTGGGTTGTACGGTCTGCATTTAAGTTGGCACAGAAATCGAGAAGGGTGTACGACTGGTTTGCTGAGCACAGTGTCCAGACTTTGGGATAAAGTCTGTGGTGGAGATAAGTTGTATTTCTCCTGCATTTCTGTCCTTTTATTTTGCTGAAGAAAATAATAAAAATCTCTCCTCTCTCTGACTGGTTTTCCCCATGGGGGTTTTTCCAGGGCTGATTAGCCAAAAATCTTTGAGTCAAATTTATGGTGTGAATGTTTATTTGCTTCCAGCCTGTTAGTATTTGATTTTACTGTGTGTTTAAAATTGTTCGGCAAAATTTTTAAGTAGCTTCATGCCTATGCAAAACCGGCTGAAGTGAAAAACACAAATTGTTCATTTAAACCAGCAAGCAGTAAAACTCAGTTTTTCAATAGTATGGACTGTAATTAATGCAGACGTACTGCCTCGAAATACATGCCAAAAATTCCAGATTGCTGCCTTGGGAAGTGTGCCTGTCCTTGAAATCTGTGCCTGAATATTTCTCAAAACTCGTGCCCACTCTCATGTTGTACGGTCTGCAAGCTCCCTCGAAATTCGTGCCTGGAAGGTGCCTCGGATATTGTGCCTTCAGCAAACTGTTTAGTAAATGGGTGCCTCGATATTCATGCCTCTCTCTTCTGCTCTCTCTTCACTTCACTCTTCTCTCAAGAATAATTCATTTTTATCTTTCCCTTGCTTTTTGACCAAAACCCTAGGTAGGTCAGAGGATATCTAATCCAATGGCTGAGATTAGATTAGATCTAGGGATGAGAATAAATGCTCCTATTTAATTCTCATAAAAATTAATTTCCCTCACCCGCTTAAATTTATCAAACTTGACTTTATTCTCTAAAGTCACATTAAATGCTCCACTTAAGTCATTTAATGCAAAGGTCACATAAATTTCTCCTTTTAAGTGACTAAGGCTAAAGTCACCTAGGGGAACACTTTCCTAGGTACAAAATCAACACTCCCTCTTACCGAGCAAGGTGTTTTGCATCACTCCCAACTTGTCTTTGAAGAAGACAAGCTTGCCCCTCCCCAAAGATTTCGTCAGAATATTCGCAACCTGCTCATCAATGGAAATGTACTGTAAAGTCACTAATCCTCTCTAAACATAATCTCAGATGAAATGATACCTAATCTCAATGTGCTTTGACCGGTCATGAAATGTTGGATTCTCAGAGAGCTAGACGCAACTCTAATTGTCACAGTAGATCATTGTAGGTCTCAGCTCCTGACCAAATAAATTCACCAGCAACTTGCAAAGCCATAGCGCCTCAGCATCAGCAGAACTCAAAGCAACAGATTTTTGCTTCCGACTAAACCACGACACTGCTGTCGAGCCCAAACTGAAACAAAATCCGGAAGTGCTCTTCCGGTTTGCCACACTGCCTTCCCAATCTGAGTCTATATAACCAACCAATCTGATCCCATCCGACCTCCTGTAGTCCAAACCATAATCCATTGTCCCTGCTAGGTATCGCAAAACATGTTTTGCAGCTACCCAGTGCACACTCCTAGGCTCAACCATGAACTAACTAAGAGTGTTCATTGCAAAACACAAATTTGGCTGAGAGTTGACCAGATACATCAATGAACCAATGAGCTGACAGTATAATGTAGGATCCACCAACTCTCCCTCAGAAGCATGAAGCTTCTTCCAGTTGGTGATCATCGGTGTCGACATCGGCCTACAAACCTCCATCCTAAATCTCCTCAGAATATCAACCGCATACTTTCCCTGTCCCAGGAAAATATGTCCAAGCTCCTGCCAAACCTCCAATCCCAGAAAATAGTGCATCAACCCAATATCTGTCATCTCATACTCTGAAGCAAGATCTCTCTTGCAAGTTGCAATGAGTCTCTCTCCCCCTGTGATAAACAAGTCATCAACATAGAACAAAAGAATAAGCGGATCATCTCCAACCATGATGAAATAGAGATTCGGATCTGCTTCACTTTTCTGAAACCCCATCCTCTGCAAGTAAGAATCGATCGTGGAGTACCAAGCTCTAGGAGCTTGCTTTATCCCATACAAGGCTTTCTTCAGCTCGCAAACATGAGAGTCTCTCTCATGAATCTCACAGCCCTAAGGCTGCTCAACATAAATCTCCTCCTGTATGATTCCATTGAGAAATGCGGTCTTCACATTCATCTAATGAATCTTACAACCCATTTCTTCCACAATGGAAATCAATGCCATGATCGAAGTATACCGAGCAACCAGCACAAAGGTCTCATCATAATCAACACCCTCAACCTGTGAAAACCCCCGTGCTACAAATTTGGCTTTGTACTTCTCCACACTCCCATCCACTACATGCTTTAGCTTGTAAAGCCACCGAGAAGCCACCACTAACTTCCCCTCTGGTCTCGGAACAATTGCCCATACATCATTCTTCATGATGGAATGGTACTCATCCATCATGGCATATCGCCAAACAGAATGTTAGGAGGCCTCCTCAAAAGTAGAAGGCTCTGAATCACGTAAACTAGCCATCAAAAGCATGCCCAATCTGTCAGGCATCTGAATAGACCTCACTGGCTCTCTAGGTGTCCCAACTCCCGAGCTTCCTTCAAGGTGTCTCGAAGCCACTTAGGTGTCTTCGTCCTTGGAGGTTGCTCCCACACTGGTCTATCATCATCTGAAGAACTTCCAGAGGTGGAAACCCCAGTAACTTGTGAACCAAAAGCCGATGTACCAACTACTGGTGTACTGTGTGATCCAAATCCTCTATATGGTGAACCTGTAATCTGAGACCCAATACCTATCCCCGAAGACCCTGCTGGCTGAACCACTAAAACTGGTGAACCTGTGCCTACACTGTCTGGTCCAATAACCCCAAAAACCTGTGATCCTATCTGTTGCGTTGATGGTATCTGTGTAACAACCTGAGGTGCAGAAGCCTGCTGCTCTCCCTGCTCCAACTCTCTTGACTTCCTGAAGGCCCGCTCCTCCTCAAACTTCACATCCCTTCTCACATCAACTTTCCTCTAAGAAGGAAGGTAAACACGTAAGGCCTTCGAAGTCTCATCATAGCCCACAAAGATGTCCTTCTCTGCAGTGAGCTCCAACTTTGTCCTCTTCTCAGAAGGGACATGAGAGTAACTCAAACTACCAAATATCCGAAAATGGCTGACCTCAGGCTTCTTGCCTAAAAAACACTCCTCAAGTGTCATGTTCCCCACGGCACGATGGGGACTCCTGTTCTAAAGATATACAGTTGTGCTGCATGCCTCAACCCTGAGAAAGAAAACAAGTGACTGGCCATGTAGCATAACTCTAGTTGCTCCAACAATAGACCTGTTCTTCCTCTCTGTTACTCCATTCTTCTCTGGAGTATATGGAACCGTCAACTGCCTCTTGATACCCTCCTATCCGTAATATCCATCAAACTCCTTGGAGGTATACTCACCCCCGTTATCCGATATGAGAACTCGGATCTTCCTCCCTATCTGGTTCTCCACAAGAGATTTGAACTCTTAGAACCTATGCAAGACCTCCTTGGACTTCTTGCTCTTCAGAAAGTAGATCCAGGTCTTTTTGGAATGATCATCGATGAATGTCACATAATACTCATATCCTCTCAAGGAAACAGATGACATCGGTCCACACAAATCTGAATGTATCAAGTCAAGGACCCCTACTGACCTGCTATCACTGCTAGGAAAAGCAGTCTTGGTGTACTTTCCTAAAGCACACTCCCTACACACATCACTCTACCCTGTGCTGAACTCCGATAACCCTGTAACCATATGTCTCAACAACCCCAAAGCTGGATGATGCAAGTGAGACATCCTCCTATGCCAAAGCTCACAAAGCTCACTGCTGCTGCTATGTGCCAAGGCATGCTGAAGATGAAATAAGAGCCTATACAGTTTCCTGCACCTAACTCCAATGTCAACTGAAGCAAGTGATCCTGTAGTCTTGGGAAACACACACACATGTCCATCTAGGAAGGACACCCCAAGACCCTGATCCTCGATCATGGAAATTGAAACCAAGTTCTTCTTCAGCCCAGGTACATACAATACGTCTCTCAACACCATGGGACTCATGGACTCCCTCTTAAAGGTAATGGTCCCACGTCCAACTGCTCTGATTGTGGAGTCAACTCCCAACACCACCTCCACATCAGTCTCTATCTGTGAAAGCTCAAAGAACATCTCACAAGCACCTGTCATGTGGCTCGAGCCTTCGCTATCAATATACCAAGTGCTAGAAGTAGATGCACTGTAGGAATGGTTTATCGCCAAGGAAAACTCCCTCTCTCTATCAACATCTGCACTGGTGATAATAGATGCTCTCTCTCTATCAATATGCCCAATGCACAGAGAAAACTCTCTTTGAAATCTCGTTGCAAAGTCATCGACCTCCGCTAAAGCTGTTGTCTGCTGCTACTTCTTCTTCTTCTTGTTCGAACACTGCCTAGCATGGTGTCCCATCTTCTGACATGCAAAGCACTTTACAGTGCTCAGGTCTTTCTTCTTCCCATCCTGCTGCTTGGCCCCACCCTTCTTGGGACCCTTCTTGTTCTTCTTCTTACCCTTAGCTGTCAAGGCCACATCCTCCTCATCATCTTTACTAGTAGAGGCACTGCACTGCAAAAGACCCCTCTAAGTCTCCTCTTGAACAAAATCATCACAGATCTTGTCCCATGAAGGTAATTTCTCCCTAGCCACCAAACCTTGTACAAACACAGCCCAAGGTTGTGACACCCCATTCAAGGTTGTCCGCACTAGCTCAGCACTAGGAACAACCACCCCAACTGCTGCAAGCTCATCTCTCACCTGAGAGATCCTAGTAAGATAAGTCATCACAATTTGACCATCTTGATACTCTTCATCTTCTCCCTCAAAACCATCTTCCTATTCTCGTTAGAACTCTGAAACAAGCCAGTCAAAGCAGACCACATCTCATGTGCACAATCTTTAACATGTGGGGAATAACATGGTCTTTAACAGCATCTAGGATAATCCTCCTAGCCTTAATCTCCTTCTTGTTGAAGGCAGCAAATGCTACCGCATCGGTAGAAGCGGGAATCACAATGGGATTAGCTGTAGTATTTCTGACTACCTCCTCCCACAACTCATTTTCCTCCAACACAAGCAATATCCGGCCCTTCCATGGGACAAAGTTCCATGCACCATCTAGCTTATCCTCCATTCTCGGTCCGGTACAAGTCATTTTTCTCAAAGAACAAGTTCCAACAAAAATCTGCTAACTGTCAAAAGATATTTCTAAATTCTGGAAAATATTATTCTGTCTGCAAAAATTTATTTTCTGCCCCACTCAGCTTTGATACCATGTAAGTTTTTCTCAAGTTTCAGCCTCAGGTTTAGAAGTTAAAATGTCTCAGATTATTGTCAAACCCAGGAAAATAAAAGGATGGAAATAATCATAAATTTCAGACTTAAAAACACTATTGTAACTTCAATCTTTTCAATGACAGAAAGTAAATAAATGCACACCATTCAACACACAGTACTCAGAAATTTTTGGCCAATGGCCTTGGAAAAACCCACAAGGGAAAAACCAGTCAGAGAGAGAGATATTTTTATTATTTCTTCTAGGCAAATTTCAAACAGTCGTTTACAGTCAAAATACAAATTATCTCAACCCAAGAAAATGACCCAACAAGTTGCCTCGATTTTTGTGCATGAGCTGCCTTGATTTTCGTGCACTTTCTTCTCAAAAAACGTGCCTGAAAATATCAGATTGTAATTAATGTAGTCGTACTACCTCAAAATACGTGCCAAAAATTCTAGATTGCTGCCTCGAGAAGTGTGCATGTCCTTCTCAAAATTTGTGCCTGAATATTTCTCGAAATTCCTACCCACTCTCATGTTGCACAGTCTGCAAGCTCCCTTGAAATTCGTGCCTGGAAGGTGCCTCAAAAATCGTGCCTTCAGCAAATTGTTCAGTAAATGGGTGCCTCGGTATTCGTGCCTCTCTCTTCTACTCTCTCTTCACTTCACTCTTCTCTAAAAAATAATTCATTTTTGCCTTTCCCTTGCTTTTTGACCAAAACACTAGGTAGGTGAGAGGACATCTAATTCAATGGCTGAGATTAAATTAGATCTAGGGATGAGAATAAATGCTCCTATTTAATTCTCATAAAAATTAATTTCCCACACCCACTTAAATTTATCAAACTTGACTTTATTCTCTAAAGTCACATTGAATGCTCCACTTAAGTCATTTAATGCAAGGGTCATATAAATTTCCCCTTTTAAGTGACCAAAGCTAAAGTCACCTAGGGGAACACTTTTCTAGGTACAAAATCAACAATTATCATGTCTTAATGGTGATTATTGATGAAGCATCATGTGCATAACATATGAAAAATACTCATAAGGTAATGCACTCCCTCTTATTGATGATTAGAAGGATAATTGGCTAAGGTAATAAGGCAATTAATTAACAATTAAGTTTTTAATGGAAAGTGAACCCATCAACTTATGGCTTCCCTAAGTTTTGAAGTGTTATTAATTGTACTTTTTAAGTGATGAATTTATTTAAAGTGTCAAACTTTGGGTTTTCTAAAATTTTAATTTAATTAATTAAAGTCAATGAAGAAATAGAACTAATCATACTAATTAACCAAATTACCTAAAGTTTGCACTTAGGATTAATTTAAAAATCTTTTAAGACAGGAATGCTAGGCACAATAACCTATCATGCAACTAAATTGATGGTTATTAAGGTTGAGGGGCTCCTAGATGGAAAGTCCTAGGGGATTTCAAGGCACTTGACACCAAGGATGTTGTTACACATTTGGAGGTGTTGACCACCCAACCAACTAGGTGGGAAACCATGTCCCATGCACATGTACCATGTGCCTTGAAAACGAGAAAGGTGTACTTAGATCAAAAATTTTCAAGCTCCAAAAGACTCAGCAAGGTAACTTTGCCCCTTTCTTCTCTTCTTCTTCTCCATGAAATTTCAACACCCCTGCGGGGCATATTGTAATGATATGTCAGCATGAGGGTCAACTTTTGTAAAACTTAGTTGCCTAAGACTTTATCATTAGGGAAGTCCTTTCATCGAGTGTCTTTTCATTTGGATAATTAAAATTCCTTCTTAGTGATTTTAATTATTTGAGTTTTTCACTCAAAAATAAAGGCGTTCTAATGATCGAATCCATGGGGTAATTAAGGTCTAGGCATGTTGTATATTACCATGCTAGAAATTATCCAGAGTCTTGCAGAATTTCATTACGTTTTTCCTAGGTTTTTTCAATTTTTGGTGATTAAAAAATGTCCCTAAGCATAAAAAAGCTTTCAATGTAAAGAGGGCTAAGTGGTGCCTAATGCCCATAAATACGGGTATAAGTACTCAAAAGCAATGGCATGAGACCCCCTCACCCTTGGACCCAAGTTTGAAGCCATTTGCGCGAGTTTTGCTCAGGCCTTGGGCATGTTTTCCTAAGTCAGTCCAAAAAACCAAGAAAATTGGCCATTAATTAGAATGACAATTTTGTAAAGTGACTAAAGTCACTTGGGGAGGGGAAATTCAGTTTCCAAATGTTATATTATGTTCCTAAGGTAACTTTAGAGGCAAAAAGGGCCCCCCATGCAAGTGTTTCTTAAGTTTGAAGTTACCCTCTGTAGGAAGTGTGACCCCTTCTCCATGGGCCCTTCCCTCACTCATGTGACAAGTGAAAAACATGCAAATGGGGTCTCCCTTCACTCTTTTCTTATTTAAGGAGGCCTCCCCTCTTCATTTTGGTTACAATCCCTCATGCTCTTGCCCTCTCTCTTGCTCTTGCTTCTATTTTGCTCCCATTTTGGGCCATTGTAATTTTCAGCCATTTGACTTCGTGAATAAAATTCTTTGAAGGAAATCTTGTGTCTTTGTTGCTCTATGGTGATTTGCTTCCATGCTCAATAGTTGTTCAAGTTCGGGGAAGCCAAAGAAGCAAACTTCTTTGCTTTGGTGAGATTTGTGGTATTTTTTCCATAGATTTTGTGAGTTTTCATTTTTGAAGTTAAGAACTTCATATTTTTTTTGTTGAAGTTTATTATTTCTTGGCTCATTATATCAATCTCACCTTCTTTTTAGTTGTGTAGCAAAGATCTCTTAAGTTGCAGGTTGCTTGAATTGGAGAGTGCCATTCCTCGGTTGGATGCCCACTTCTTCAAACTTTGAAGAGCAAAGGGCATTTTTCTCCATTTCTAATTTAAATTTATGCATATTTATTTTATCATATTAACATTTTAAATCTTGTTAACTACTTGTAATCTCAAATTCTTTGAAGCTAGTTACTTGATAAATTTTGTAGAAATTTTGTACATATTTTTTTCACTAACACTCATAGTGCCCCAAAGTGATTTTGGGCATTTTTACCACTATTTTGTTTGTTGGTTTTTAGCAGGTTTGTGACGGAACAAGGGAAAACTCTGTCAAAATTTGGGCAAAAAATTGTGCAAAGGACTCCCAATAACCACCACTTCAAAGTTCATAGCTCAAAGGTGTTAAATCTCTTCTTTTTCTCTCATTTCCCTGAATTCTCAAGTGCTGAAATTTCATCATTTGTAACAAGTTCAAGAGAGTCCCTTGAAGTTGATTCTTCTTTTATTTCAAGAGTATTCAAGTTTCTTTCCATTTTTCATCCTTCCTTTGCATGCAAAGGAGGTTGGACTTGACCACCCTTGCATTGCAAGTGAAGAGGAACTAGGATTTGTTACTTGATTTAATTCCATTATTTATTTTTCTATTACGTTCCCCGTTTCTTCTTTAGGAAGAGAGTCGTGTGGCTAGGATTAATCTTCATTTTCTTAAAGTTTTTTCATCCATTGCTAACAAATGAAATTAGGTTTTCCCACCCTTGCATAGCAATTGAAGAAGGGCTAGAATATTTTGTTTTATTTCTGCAAGTTTATTTTTGCCCCACCCTTCCCATTCGAAAAGTGGGTTGTGAGGCTAGTGTTAGTTTGTAATTTTTCTTCAAGCTATTCTTTTGTGCCCACACCTTGCAAGTGAGTTGGTTTTGCCATCCTTTTAATATCGCGTTGGCTAGTATAGTTAAATCTCTTTAAAGTTCATATATTCATTATTTCAAAGTAAATAAACATTGCCCCAATCTTCACCCCGTATTCACTCCCCTTGCCGATTGGTCCGACCCTGGGTGACAATAAAGAGAGAAGATTTGAGTTGGCTAAATTAATAGGAACCGAATTTTTATCTTGATAAGAAACTAAGAAAATAAAGGTTGACCTGTGGAGCTAGAGGGGTAGAGGTTGTTGGGAGCCTCATGGCACTTAGTGTCCTTTTGTTGAGCACCCGACGATCTTTGAGATTGACTTGCGGAGCTAGAAGGGAACCTCATGTTCTCTTGTTGAGCACCCAACAATCTCTCTCAAATCGAAAGAGATAAGTGTCTAGGGTAGTCACACTAGCTAGGATTTGCAAGTCTTGTTTCACACATTAATTCCCTTAAGTTCAAGTGAGACCTAAAATGAACTAAAATTTACAGGACCATTTGCAAAACACTACAATCACTTGTTTCTCTTGGCATTTAATTTGCAAAGCATTTTATTCCGAGTCCTACGTTTCTAGTTGGGTTATCTACAAGCAAGTTTCAATTCATTGTTTATTTAATTCAAATGTAAATATTGTTTATTTTTGGAATGAGAATTTATTAATTTCCCTTGTATATATAATAATTCTGATTCCTTGGTTAACAAGTGCATTTCTTAAATCTGTGACTCCATAGCCCAAATAGAATAGGCACTGGTTTTGTGAATAATTATTCATTTCTTTTGTGTAACTTTATTTGGTTAAGTTTCAAAGCAAGGTTTATCTGTCATTGAACATAAATAAACCTTAATAAATTTTAACTCCTAATTAAAACCTTTAAGAAACTTAGTATGTAAGGATTGTTGAAATATTGTAACTTCGAAGAATATTCTGTTATTGTAATTTATTCGGAGATGTTTTATTCCTCCATCGGGATGTTATTATTGTATTTGGTCATCATAGAGTCATGAGGTAAAACCTCCTTTGTAAGTCGGGTCGATAGAACCCTCCAGAAAGTAATATTATATTGTTTTGACTCTTCCTAAGTAAGTCAACCCAGCTAAGTTTGTTGGGGTCAACCTAGTTAGTGAAAAAGTCAAATGGAAGATAAAGTATAAATAGGAGTGATGTGCTCCTCATCTGTGTTTTTAAAATCGGTCGGGCAGCCCGACTCGGACCGGGCCTTAAAACGGACCGGAGACCGGTTCGGCTATGAAGCGGTCGGCTCGAACCATAAACCGATCGGTTCATTGTCGAACCGGCCTTACCCGGTTAGTCCTATAACTAGCCGATTGGCCAGAAGGTGAAAAACGGCCATCACTGTCGAGGAACCTGCGTGACGTTTTCTATGTTAAAATTTGACTTTTTTATTAAAATAAATAAAAACCTAACTAACTACCTAACCCTAAAACGAATTCTAATTCTATAAAACATAAGCACCCTCCCTCCCATTTCACTCAACAATTAAAACATTGATTGTTTGCAAGTTCTTCCGCATCAGCCGTCGGTGAAAGAGATAGAGTCCGTTTGTGTTGGTGTCTTCTGCTGCAGCCACAAAAGAAAGAGATAGAGATGGGAGCCTCAGAGTCTTGGACAACTTGGAGGAGACTGGAATTTGCTGCCTCAAGGCTCAGATGGTGGACCAAGGTATGCAACATCATGCATGCTACAAACTCTATTTTTTTCCTTCAATTTAAAATCTGTTTTTTTTCTCAATTAAAATCTAGCAATTTAGCATTTCAAGTATTTGTTGAGAAAAAAAAAACAGATTGTAATTCACAATTAAAATCTAGCAATTAAAAAAAAAATCCTTCAAATTAAAATCTGTTTTCAAATTTATTTTTTTGCACATGCAGAAGTAATTCTTTTTGCATTTTAACAATGGCTCCATGAGCAAAAGACGCTGCATGGGCCCATGTTGAGACTATTGATGGTGAAGCATTTTGCAAATATTGCAACAAACATATACGTGGGGGAGGAATTCATAGGGTGCAGTGTAATATCCCAAATACTGATATTTTCTATTTCTATGCAAAGTTACTGAAATAGTCGGGCATGCAAACTGCCATGCAAAAATTCCCTATTTTATAGCTGAAATTAAGGTTAGGGTTTGCAGGATAGAATGTAACACTTACCATTGATAAGCTGGCTGAAATGCTCCTGAGAGAATATGCATGTATCAAGAGCCGATTTGGACATGAACTGGTACTTTCTGCCTCCTGTGATACCCCAGCAGCATGAACCCAAAATCATCTAAGGGTGACGTTTTCAGTGAAGGAGGTGTCCGTTGAAGCTGAGAATTTGCAAGAGTGGTAGTCTTCCCGTGCCAGAGAGGATGCCTGACACATGCGGAAGTTTTGAGGTCTCTAGGCAGGCTAGCGAATTGATCTGGAGGTTTAGCTGCTCACGCCCCCTGATCCCGAAATTGCTGATAACTGCTCCGGATGAGCAGGACCAGATCTGATGATCACCAGGTACTTGAGTATGATATCGATGATGAGAATGGTGCCTGGGTTCTGAAGGTAAACTGAGATATGAGGACCCAGCGAATGATTTGGTGTTTTCCAACTAAAAACCCCCTTATGGCTGCACACGTGCCCCTGCAAACAATCTCTGATGGATACTGGATAACTGTAAAGGAATGAGTAAATTGAAGAGTGGATGGTGAACCTGGATGGTTTGCCCTGGATGAGACTAGGGCAGATATCTCACTGTTGAAACCCCGTTAGCTGAAGACGTTGTCTTCAACCCCAACTGCTGTGGCCGCACGCTGTGCTGCTACTCAAGAGCTCCAAAATCATATAATAATCAAAAGTAAAGTCTCCATTCACTTTATCTTTCTTTAATAACTTTCAACTGCGAAAACCCTAACTTTTAACCTAATTAGGTCACTTTAACTTCTAATTTGCAGTTGACTTGCATGCATGCGGATGGAGACTTAATCGAGTGCATGCATCATTAAATAATGCTTAGATGTCATGCATGCCGACGGCCTTTGGCTCCAGTGGCCCTCTTCGACCCAATGGTGATATAATATTGATGTCCTAGATTTTCTGTAGATGGCATCAGTCTTCAGTTGATTCCCTAACTGTCAGTACTCGCTCGAACCCACAGGAATCGCATAGGTTAGCAGGTTGGTCCTCAATGCCTAAGCAGAAGAGGACATTACAATCCTCCCCGCATGAGATTGCTTGTCCTCAAGCAACTGCAAATTGGGATGCTGTAATACCTGTTCTCCTTCCCATGTGGCATCCTCTGGAGGTAATTCTTTCCATTGGACCAAGTATTCTCTAATCACCCGATTCCGAAGTTTTCTTTCTCGAGTCTGTATGATCCATTCAAGAACCAGTATCAATAGTCCCTCATCATCTAAAGGAGGTAGTTCTGTTGATGGAGCAATGTGTTGTCCAATGGTCTTTTTTAGGTTGAACACATGGATTACATTGTGAATTTTGCTCTCCTGTGGCAGTTCTAGTTCATATGCCACCTCTCCCACCTTCTCGATTATTCTGTAGGGTCCATAGAAGCGAGGTTTTAACTTTTCCGCTCCTTTCTTCTTAAGTGAAGACTGTCTGTAGGGTTGAAGCCATAAGTATACCAAATCTCCTACTTAAAAGCTCCGCTCAATCCTGTGTCTGTTTGCATACAACTTCTGCTGATTCTGGGCTGTCTATAAGTTCTCTTTCAGGATTTTAAGAATATCCTGATTGTCTTGTATCCAATCCTTTTCCTTAGGATCCCTTCTATCTCTGAATGCTAAATCTGCATAGTCCAAGGCCTCGTAGCCATATAATGCCTTAAAAGGTGTCATCCTAATAGACATGTGGTAGGTAGTATTGTAGCAGTACTCCCCTAAGTGTAGCCACTTAATCCATGTTCACTGCTGCCCTGTTACATAGTTCCTGAGATATCCTTCAATCCACTTGTTGACAATCTCGGTTTGTCCATCACTCTAGGGATGATAACTCGTGCTGGTAGCAAGCTCGATCCCCACTAATCTGAATAGCTCCTGCCAGAATGCACCTATGAATCTACGGTCTCGATCACTGACAATGGTCTTAGGTAACCCGTGTAACCTGAAGACCTCTCTAAAAAATAACTCAGCTACCTGGGCTGTGAAGTAATCGGATGATATAGAAAAGAAATGTGTGAATTTGGTCAGTCGATCAACCACAACATATAAGCAATCTCGCCCTTGGACCTTGGGCAATCCTGTAATGAAGTCCATGGAGATACTTTCCCAACTTTTGTTCCGGGATTGGTAATGGCTGAAGCAACCCTGCTAGATGGATGTGCTCAATCTTGTTCTACTGACATATGCTACATTCCCGCACGTACTGCATAACCTCCCCCTTGAGGCCCTTCCATGAGAACCTCTCTCAGATGTGCCTGTAGGTCTTCAAGAAACCATGATGTCCTGATAATGGAGAGTCATGTGTTGCCTGTATGATTTTCTTTCTTAAAACTGATTCTGGGACGAGGTATATCCTGCTTTTGTAATAGATGATGTCATAGATAATTTTGTACCTGTCATCTTGAATCTGTCCATCCAATAATTCGCAAGCGAATTTATTTTTGGAGTATTCTACTAAGAGAAGAGCCCTCCAATCTGTAGATATACTCATGAGAGATAATGAGGTGGGTCGCCTAGATAATGCATCAGCTACTATATTATTCTTACATTTTACATACTCTATCTCGAAATCGTAGGCTTGTACTTTGCTAACCCATTTCTGTTGGCGCTCATTCAGTTCCTTATGTTCCAAGAAGTACTTGAGGCTGTTATGATCTGTCTTGATTTTGAACTTGTTGCCCACCAGGTACTGTCTAAACTTCGTGAGAGCATGTAAGATGGCTAGCATTTCTTTGTCATGTATGGAGTAGTGGCGCTCGTAGTTCTTCAGTTTTCGGCTCTCAAATGCAATAGGGTGATGGTTTTGCATCAATACTGCTCCTAGCCCTTCCCCTGAGGCATCACATTCTACTACAAATGGTTGTGAGAAGTCTGGTAATGCTAACACTGGGCAAGAACTCATAATGACTTTCATCTCCTCAAAAGTTTTCTGTGCTAATTCTGTCCAGGTGAATGCCCCTTTCTTTGTGAGATCTGTGAGGGGTGCAGCAAATTGGGAGAACCCCTTAACATACCTTCGGTAGTAAGTGCAAAGGCCTAAGAAGCCTCTCAATTCTGTGACTGTTTTTGGCGCAGGCCAATCCTTGATAGCTCGGATTTTCTCCATGTCAACCTATACTCCTTTTTCACTGATTATGTGCCCTAGATACAGCATTTCCTTCATGCCAAATTCACACTTGGACATTTTCGCATAAAGCGAGTGTTCTTCTAGAATGCTCAATACTTCGTCCAGGTGTTTTAGATGTTCCTTCCATGTTTTGTTGTAAATCAGGATGTCATCAAATAATACTTGCAAAAACTTACATTACTGAACTCTGAAAGTATGGTTCATGCATGACTGAAAAGTGGCTGGAGCATTGGTAAGTCCAAAAGGCATGACCAGGAATTCATAGTGACCATAGTGACAATGGAAAGTTGTTTTAGAGATGTCTTGATCCCTTACTCGAATCTGATGGTACCCCGAGCGAAGATCAATTTTGGAAAAGTATTTGGCACCCCACAATTCGTCCATGAGTTCATCAATCCTAAGGATGGGATACCTATTTTTGATGGTCTTTTTGTTGAGTGCTCGATAATCAATGCACATTCGAAGTGTGCCATCCTTCTTCTTGACCAAGACCACTGATGATGCGAAGGGGCTAGAACTGGGCCGAATGTATCCAAGCTCCAGCAATTCTTTGCTTGTCTTCTCGATCTCATCCTTGTATCTTTTGGGATGTCGATAAGGAGTGGTAATGACTGCCTGTGTCCCTTCCTCTAGTTCAATAATGTGTTCAAAGCCCCGGTCTGGCGGTCTACTTGCTGGAAGGTCCCGAAATACCTTTCTGTGCTTCTGTAATAAGGCCTGAATATCACCTGCGTGTTGTGTGTTGTTTTCTGGAGGTTTCCTAAAGGTGACAAAACAGTACGTCGCCCATTCTATGTCATCCTTTCTGAGTACTGCCTCCATTCTCTGTGAAGAGACCGGTTTTGGGGGATAAGTGTTCATGCCCCTCAAAACTACTCGTTTTCTGTCTGGCCCCTGGAATTCCATTTCCATTGCCCGATAGTCTGTAGTATATTTCCCTATTGAATAAAGCCATTGAACACCTAATACTACATAAGTATTTGCCACATCTACTACATAAAATGAATCTGTCATCAAGTAGTTGCCTAATGTGACATTCAATTTTGGAATCCAATAGTTGCACTCCATGCTGGAGTTCCCAGCTACCGCTATCATAAATCCCTCGAACTTCTCTGTATGAATACCCGTCTTGGCTACCTAAGCGAAGTCAATAAAATTGTGGGTCGCTCCCCCATCATTCAATACTCCCACTCGGTGGCCCTGTACTACTCCTATGACACTGAGAGTATGGAATCTTAGTACTCCAGATAACATAGCAATGACTCCCTCTGGTGTATCACCCTGGAGTGATTCTTCCTCCGCTGCCCGTAGTTCTTCTGTTGCCTCCTGCTCATAGTCCTCCCCGTCATTGTCCGAATACACTTCGATATAGTGAGCCTTTGCCTTCCCTGCACACCTGTGTCCTAGCACCCATGGTTCCTGACAAGTAAAACATAATTTCTTTCGCCTCAAATCTTTTTTGGTGTCCTCGTCTAACCATGTTTTCTTGGGAAAATCCTGCTGGAAAGGTTTCTTGTCCTTGTCCCTAACTGGAAAGTTGGGTTTGAGAGGGAACCTGTTCTTCGGAACTAAATCCTAGAGATCTCTAGCTTTGCTAATGGCATCCTGTAGAGTGGGGGGTTTGTAGGCTTTCACCCATCCCCGTAGTGGCTATGTTAGGGCCTCAGTGAACAACATCGTCAACCTGCTCTCTGACACAACTGTTACCATGACCGCTATCCTCTAAAATTTTGAGATGAAGGCCTCTGCGCTACCTGTCTGATTGAGTTGAGCCAACTCTCTGAAATGTATCTCTGGATCCTTCCTGTCGAACCTCTCCATGAGTTTCTATGTGAACTCACCATAGGAGTGAATGGTGTTGTGACCCAATGTCACTAATCCGTGGTACCACCACTCATGAGCCTCTCCGTCCAAGTGGAGTGTAGCCAATTTAATGGCATCTATCTTTGTCATGGGATTGAGTTGGAAGTAGGTATCCAACTTTTGAACCCATATCCTCATTGAACCTCCGTGAGTCCCATCAAAGTTTGGGATGGTCAACCTGCCCAAGGTTTTCTGCAACTCATAGTTATGATTGAATCCCTTATTGAAATTCCTGGGCCTGTTCCTACTCTTCATGTTGCAAAAATCCGAAAAAGACATGGCTGCATGAAACTCATCCCCTAAGTCCCTGTATTCTTGCAAATAAGCCCCAAAGGGTTCGCTAGGCTCTAACTACATGACTGGACCTCCTACTGCATCTACCAAGAAGTGAGGCATAGTAGGCTTGTTGGAAGGTCTGGTATATATGTGGGGTGTATTCTGTATATTGGTGTATGCAACCTTCCCACTGCAGCTTGTAGACCCTCTATCTACCAGTGAAGAAGGTGTACTCCTGTTACCTGGTTCTGGTTTCGCCGATAATTTGTTGATTGCATTAAGTACATCTTTTTTCCCTTTGGCTAAGTCTTGTAATGCAGATACCAAGTTGCAAAACTCCATCCTGTCCTCATCTTCTCCCGTTCCTTTTCCCCTGTCAGAGTGTATACCTGTTGGGTATTATCTGAGTTGGTATCTTCTAGTTGGATATCCTCAAATTCCTCTATGTACCTACTCCTTTTCTTATAGGTTACAAAAGTGTCCTCTTCTATATTCATCTACTTCTCATTTCTTAATCCAACAGCTGGCCAAGAAGATAGCTCTGATACCACTGTAATATCCCAAATACTGATATTTTCTATTTCTATGCAAAGTTACTGAAATAGCCTGGCATGCAAAAATTCCCTATTTTATAGCTGAAATTAGTGTTAGGGTTTGCAGGATAGAATGTAACACTTACCACTGATAAGTTGGCTGAAATGCTCCTGAGAGAATATGCATGCATCAAGAGCTGATTTGGAGATGAACTGGTACTTTCTGCCTCCGGTGATACCCCAGCAGCACAAACCCAAAATCATCTAAGGGTGACGTTTTCAGTGAAGGAGGTGTCCATTGAAGCTGAGAATTTGCAGGAATGGTAGTCTTCCCGTGCCGAAGAGGATGCCCGACACATGCAAATGTTTTGAGGTATCTAGACAGGCTAGCAAATTGATCTGGAGGTTTAGCTGCTCATTCCCCCCTGATCCCGAAATTGCTGATAACTACTTCGGATGAGCAAGACCGAATCTGATGATCACCGGGTACTGCAGTATGATACCGATGATGAGAATGGTGCCTGGGTTCTAAAGGTAAACCGAGATCAGAGGACCCAGCGAATGATTTGTGGTTTTCCAGCTAAAAACCCCCTTACGGCTACACAGGTGCCCCTGCAAACAATCTCTGATGCATACTGGATAACTGTAAAGGAATGAGTAAATTGAAGAGCGGACGATGAACCTGGATGGTTTACCATGGATGAGACTAGGGCAGATATCTCACTGTCGAAACCTCATTAGTTGAAGACGTCGTCTTCAACCCCAACTGTTGTGGCCGCACGCTGTGCTGCTGCTCAAGAGCTCCAAAATCATATAATAATCAAAAGTAAAGTCTCCATTCACTTTCTCTTTCTTTTATAACTTTCAACTATGAAAACCCTAACTTTTGACCTAATTAGGTCACTTTAACTTCTACTTTGCAATTGACTTACATGCATGTGCATGGAGACTTAATCGGGTGCATGCATCATTAAATAATGCTTAGATGTCATGCATGCCGTTGACCTTTGGCTCTGGGGGCCCTCTTCGACCCAATGGTGATATAATATTGATGCCCTAGATTTTTTGTAGATGGCATCAGTGTTTAGTTGATTCCCTAACTGTCAGTACCCGCTCAAACCCACAGAAATCGCATAGGTTAGCGGGTTGGTCCTCAATGCCTAAGCAGAAGAGGACATTACATGAAGCAACACTTGGCTGGAATAAGAGAGCAAGTTCTCCCATGTGAGGCACCAAATGAAGCAATTGGAGGGCTAAGAGTTAATTTGTTAAATCAGTTTAAAAAATTTGAAGAAGATAAGGCTAGGCAGAAAGAGATAGAAGCTGAGATAGGGAGGAAGAGAGAGCTTGCCAATGCCACTATGAGGAGGTTGAGGTTTAATGAGTTTGAAGGCTTCCTCTACCCCTTCTTTTGTTGGTAAGGACACCTTCCAGTATGTTATTCCATCTCATCCAAACATTGGTGGTATTCAGCCTGAAAAGAAGACGACCCTTCAACAGTATTTTTCAACACCTTCGCCTTCCCCTTCAAGTGTCAATGCCTCTCAATCTCAAGTTGTTCAACCGACCCAAATTCAGTCCACCTTAGATGGGCATTGGAAAAAGCAATGCAAAGAAGCTGCTTATGAGTACATTGCTAGATGGTGGTATGATTCAAATATCCCCTTTAATGTTTCATGCTCACTTTATTATCAACCCATGTGGGATTCCATTTTTGTTGTCGGTAAGGGGTTCAAAGGCCCTAGTATGCATGACTTGAGGGGATCACTTTTGAAGAAGGAGGTTATGTCTATATATGAATACTTGCAGGGTTTTAGGGAGTCATGGGCCACTACAGGATGTACCATCATGCCAGATGGATGGAGTGATACAAGGAACCGTACAATAATCAATGTCCTTGTCTCTTTCCCTCAAGGGACCATGTTTCTGAAATCAGTTGATGCATCTGATAGGGTGAAAGATGCAAACCTGCTATTTCAGTTGTTGGATGAAATTATTACGGAGGTGGGGGTGACAAATGTTGTTCAAGTCATCACAGATAATGCCTTTAACTATGTCCTTGCTGGTAAGATGTTAGAGAGCAAACACAAAACCATATTTTGGACCCCATGTGTTGCACACTGCATAGACCTCATGCTTGAGGATATAGGCAAACAAGATTGGGTCAAGTATGTTATAGAGCAGGCCTAGAGCATTACAAAGTATATCTACAACCATCCATGGGTATTGAATCTGATGAGGAAAAACATTGGGAACAGGGAACTTGTTAGGCCTGCCATCACAAGATTTGCAACTCACTTCTTAACACTGCAATCTCTCATTTCCCAAGAGGAAAACTTGTAAAAGATGTTTTCATGTGATGAATGGATTTCATCTAAGTGGGCTCGTAGGCAAGATGCAAAAGAAACCAAAAAGAAATTTAATGATAGTGCATTTTGGAAAAAATCAGCAGAGGTTGTGAAAATTGTTGAGCCCCTTGTGAAGGTGTTGCAGTTGGTGGATGGGGAAAAATTGGCCATGGGTTATATTTATGAGGCTATGGATCAAGCAAAGAAGCAAATAAAGGCAGCTTACAAAGACAAAGTGGCCAAGTATGGCCCTATTTGGGAGATTATTGACAACAGATGGAACAATCAACTCCATCGCCCTATACATGCAGTTGGGTACTTCTTGAATCCAAGGTATCATTACAAAGTTCAGTTAAGCGATGATGTAACAGGTAAGGTCAAAGATGGCTTGTATGAGTGCCTAGAGCGCATGGTACCCTGATGAGAGTGAGCAGATGGAGATACATAGACAAATCAGCTCTTTCAATCAAGCCACAAGCACCTTTGGAAAAACCTTAGCAAAAAAGGCAACAAACCAGGTAAACAATTAAGCTTTAATTTTAAATCTTTAAGTTCAATTGTTTAAGCTTTAGCCTTTAAGTTGTTTAAGACTTTAAGTTCAAACTTCAATTTGCAATCTAATTTGTTGAACTAACTTTGTCTCTATAGCCAGCTAGTGAGAATCATTTGGTAGCCAATGCTCTCGATTGCAAAGGTTTGCAATTCGAATACTTAGTCAACCTTGCAGTGCTTCCGAGTGTGAGAGCAATTGCTCTGTCTTTAAGCGGATTCACATGAAGAAGAGAAACCGTTTGGAACAAAAACGGTTAAATAATCTCGTTTTCGTGCAATACAACCTTCGGCTAAGGTGCAACCAGTTGCTAAACAAAAGACCTGATACAAATCCCATTATGTTGGAGGATATTGATCCAAACTCAGAATGGGTAGTGGAGATTCGGTCGGCAAAGTTTGAAACTGATTTTGATATTGAAGTTGAAGATGAGTTGAGGTGGGATGCTTTGGATTCAGATCCACTAGTACCAACTCCAAGGGATACAGGTGCAGATCCATACATTGCAGGTAGTGGTGGTACTAATACTAGTAGCATTAGACGACCTAGCCATGCAGCCCGTGCTTCTACTAGGGTCGTAGATATCCCTGAAGGGGGGGTCCTCAGAGGGGTCTGAGCCAGATGTTCGTGTTGAGCATTGCATGTCCAACAGTGGTGCTGAGTTTGATGATTGATTGGACATGACTCATGACTCCTCATTGATCATGTTTTTTGGATTGTAGAGGCTATTTTGATGATAGAGCCTCATTGATATTGTATTTTGTTTCAGACTCTGATATATGTGCTATGAGATTTTGCTTTGTACTACGATACTATCTTCTAATTCTATCATCTATGTAGTGCACTTGGTGCCATTTTGTGACCCATACATGGTTTATGGTATATATATGAGTAGACTTGAGTACACTTTGCATATTATCTGTCTAATGGTTTAAAATCATGGCTTGGAATGTTAAATATAATTTTTATGATTAAAATTTTAAATTTTCATGTATTTTTTAATAGTCCAGTTCATTGAAATCAAACTGCTTCGGTTCATTACCAGTTCCGGTCCGAGTTGACCGTTGACCGGTTCAATTCCCAGTTCCGGTTTTTAAAACCTCGCGAGTCCTCATTTGGACACACACACCCGCTTGTGTAATTCACATAGGAGAGAGAGAGAGAGAGAGAGAGAGAGAGAGAGAGAGAGAGATCTGCAAGGAGAAGGAGCACTTGTTTGGGATTTAGTCTTTGTACTTTTGATCATCTATATTGAGGAAATTTTGCTAGGTTTTCTTCCCACAGAGGGTTTCCCAGGATAAATCTGTGTCTATCCTGTGATTGTGTTTCTTTCAGTGATCCTGTATATGCTATTGTTGTGAAATTGAATTGAATACTAATGTTATATATCTTAGCATAATGAATCTTAACATGGTATTAGAGCTAGCCTGAATAGGACAGCTTTCACAAGGTGAAACTCTCTCTCTTCTCCCTCCGGCAAGAAATTAGGGTTTTTGTCAAAGTTGGAATTTTGGAAATCTGATTATATAGAACGTTGTGCCTCCCTAGGGCGCATCTATTGAGCCCTAGATTGAAATTTTTGAGTGGGTAGATCTCCAGGAAAGTCAAACCCTAGTTTGACTTTGGACCAAAAAATTGCAGAAAACCAGAAAACTGCAAATCAGAATTTCGAAAGTCAATTTTGAGAGGTGAAAATTTGGAATCTCCAGAAACCAAGTGTACCAGTCAATTCCCCTCAATCAAGCGCATCTCCTAGTAAGGTCAGTTTTGCATTTTGAGAAATTTCATTTTTTGGTGACCTCTTGGATACGATGGCCCCAAGCACTTAAGCTTGAGGAGAAGCTAGAAGGCATAGAGAATTTCCGAGCATGGAAATATAAGATTGGCCTCATTCTTGAAGAGAATGATCTTGCCAAATACATCAAGGAAGAAGTTGTCGAACCTGAAGAAGATGAAGCTAAGGAGAAGACAAGAAGGACCTGATTAGGGCAATGAGGATCATTGTTGATTCTATTAAAGACCACTAGATTCCTTAAGTGTCATCCAAGAAGACCCCGAAGGAGATGAATGATGCCCTATCCAGAATGTATGAAGGACGGAACATCAATAGAAAGATGGATTTGAGAACTCAATTGAAGAGTACCGAGATGTCCCAAGGAGAATCCATCCAAGACTACTTCACAAGGGTCTCCCAGTTCAAGGAGCAACTAGAAGCCATTGGAGACTCCCTTGATGAAGATGAGATAGTTATGACTGCTCTCAATGGTCTCACTAGACCTTGGGACTCATTCATCCAGACTATGTGTGCCACAAAGAAAGCATGAAACTCAACATTGTATGGGAAGATTGCATCCAAGAGGAGGCTAGAGTAGCCAATAGAGAAGCTCTACTTAAAGAAGATGATCAAGCCCTAACCACCCATACCAAGAGAGGAAGAAGTCAATCTAACTTCAAGAAGGAAAGACACAACTAGGACACATTGCCAGAAATTGTCCATTGAAGAAAGAAGAATACAAGAAGAGGAACCACAACAAAAGACATCATGCACAGCTAGCCGAAGATGAAGATGAAGAAGAAGAGGAAGAAGGACCTCGAAGAAAACAAGCAAAAGAAGATGTAAAAGAGTATGTATTATTCTCTACACTCTCTAGGTATGTGACACCTCGAGAAGATACATGGCTTATTGATAGTGGTGCTTCAAAGCACACGACGGGACAAAAAAAACTCTAGCAAAACTTAAAGAGAAGAACTCTCCTCAAACGGTATCATTAGGAGATGACTATCAATATCCTATCAAAGGAATTGGTGAAGCAAGCTACAAGCTTGATCCTAGAACCCCCATGAAGATGAAGGAAGTATTATATGTACTAGGTTTGAAGAAGAACTTACTTTCTATCTCGGCATTAGATAAGAAAGGATATAGGGTTGCATTCATAGATGGACAAGTACTTATCTGTCCCAAGGGAAAATCAATTGAAGATGCAGTTGTCATTGGTGAAGAAGGAGGAGGCTTATATAAACTCAAGGGACATTCAGAAACAACCCTTGTTCACGAGACCACTAGCCCAAGTGAATTATGGCATAGGAGACTTGCTCACATCAACTACAAAGAACTAACTACCCCATGTGAGCAAAGTAGTGACGGGATTACCAAATTTGAAGATCGATCATGAAGGAATTTGCAAAGGATGTGCAGAAGGAAAGAATATCAAGAATCCATTTCCGAAGAGTGAGACAAAGACTAAAGGTAGGTCAGAATTAATCCATTTAGATGTATGTGGTCCAATGCCCTCCACATCTTTGAGTGGTTATGAATATTATGTTACATTTATTGATGACTATTTAAGAAAGACATGGATATATTTCTTGAAAGCAAAGGATGAAGTATTTGGAAAATTCAAGGAATTCAAAGCCTTGATAGAGAATCATTCAAAAAGAAGAATCAAGACACTCAGAACAGACAATGGTGGAAAATATACTTCAAAAGATTTTGAAGCCTTTTGTAAAGAAGCTAGAATCAAAAGGGAGCTAACTACTCCCTAGAATCCTCAAAACAATGGTGTTGTGAAAAGAAAGAATAGGACCATTGTGGAAACAGTGAAGACAATGATATGTGATCAAGATCTTCCAATGTATCTATGAGTTGAAGCAGCAAGGACGACAGTTTATGTACAGACTAGATTATCCCATAATGCCCTTGGATTAAAGACTCCAGAAGAAATGTTCACAAGAAAGAAGCCTGAAGTGAGCCAACTCAAGATATTTGGTTTCCCAGTATATGTTCACATACCAAAAGAAAAGAGAACCAAGTTGGACCCTTCAAGAAAGAAGGGAATATTTGTTGGATACTGTGAAGTCTCCAAAGCCTTCAAAATATACATTCTAGGATTCCATCACATGGAAATTAGCAGAGATGTAACATTTGACGAAGAAGCATCTCTCAAGTGATCCAGAAAGTGCTAGCATGAAGAAGTATATGAAGAAGATGTACCTCCCAGAAATGTAGAAGTTGCACCCTCCCCTGAAGATGAAACACCAGAAGACCATGATATGCTAGAACCTCAAGAACCTCTCACTATGAATATGTCACAAAAGAGAAATCCTACTTGGGCAAGAGAAGTTATACAAAAAGCAGAGAAGCATGGAGCTCCAAAAGGCTCCACAAGAGTAAGCAAGAAGCCAAAGCCATTTTCCAGTTATGTGGCTTTGATGTGTTATCTTGTAGATCAAGAACCTACCAGTTATGAAGAAGCTATATAGAAGAAAGAATGGGTAGAAGCAATGACGGAAGAATACCAATCAATAATGAAAAATGATGTTTGGGATATAGTTCCCAAACCAGAAGGAAAAAGTGTGGTATCTTCCAAGTGGATCTACAAGATAAAGCATGCAGCTGATGGAAGTATTGAGAAATACAAGGCAAGGTTTGTGGCTAGAGGATTCTCTCAGAAAGAGGGAATTGATTATGAAGAGACATTTGCGCCAGTAATAAGGTACACTTCCATTAGAACCATCATGGCACTTGCATCCATGATGAAGTGGAGTTTACACCAGATGGATGTGAAGACAGCTTTCCTGAATGGTGTTATTAAGGAAGAAGTGTACATAGAACAACCATAGGGATTTGAAGTTGAAGACAGACGGACTCACGTATGCAAGTTAAACAAGGCTCTGTATGGATTGAAGCAAGCTCCTAGAGCTTGGTAAGAAAGGATAGATAGTTTTTTTACGAGCTTGGGCTTTAGCAAAAGTAAAGATGACCCTAACCTTTACTTTAAGGTTATGGATGATGAACCTGTCATATGTTGATTAAGTTGGCATTGATGCCAACGTTGTTTGGCCATTGATGTCAATTGTTTAGTCCTTGGTGCCCCTTGTGGAGCCCCTGAGGTTTAGTGTTTAGTTGGTGGTTGTCTGTGTCAGAGAAGCCCTTTTTTACCTTGTCCAATCCCTAGCTTGAAGCCCTTGGAGGCCTTGGAACAATGGCAAAATCCCTGGTTACCCATTGACTTCATCAAGTGCCCCTAGGTTGTATCTTGGTCCCGTTTCAGTCCATTGTTGAATTCCCTAATCCTAGTTGATCTTTGGTTATTGGTCTTTGTGCTACTTGTTTTGGTCTCTTGATTGGCTATTGGATGGATGATGTGGCTCGTGTGTGCAAGTCCCTTGATGTGTTGATGTTGGAGCCCATTGCTTGCATTTGATGATCTTGAGGTTGTTGAGTTCTTGTGGGGTCCTTGAGTCCACAATCTTAGATCTTGATCCTCTTGCATGTGGAGACTTGGGCCTCAAAACCCACACTTATGGTGGTATGTTGGAACCCATTCTTATGGGGTCCTTGGTGTCCTTGGAAGTTTGGGTCTTGAACCTACACATATGGTGGTTTGATGGCCCCTGGACGCTATATGGTCATTGGCATGTTGTAGCCTTGTGATCATGCATATGAAGCCCATAAGGTGTTGCACACTAGTGGTGAGGTCTTTGTACCCCTCTTTTGGGGTGTTGGTAATCTTATTGTAATGAAGATATATAGTGGAACCATTGGATATGTTTTTAATGATATGGAGACCTTGAATATGATAATGATATTCTTGAAAAGTCTTTTTTCCCTCTTGATTGGCGGTGTTGGGGTCCTTGATACCCTTGATATGATGAGTATATGGTGGAGCCCTCCTCCTTGTTGATGTGAATTCTATGGATGTGAAGACCATCGAATCCCTCATGCCTTTGATGATGTCCATTGAAGCCTTTGACCTTGGAACTTATGCATAAGGTAACATGGTCTTTGGCACCTTTAAGTGTGGAATCTTTGAAGTCTTGAACAAATTGAAGAATTTAAGGGTATTATACCAAGAATTTAAAAATAAACCCATCATAAGGAAATAGTACTTATCAATCCATTTCCATTGATATGTGGAGCATCTTCTAACTCCTTACAGTTGAAGAGAAATCAATTTTTGAAGTTAGTGTACCCCACCTTTTTGGGTCAAACGACCAAACAAAAGAGAATTTAATTATTTGTAATTTCGAATTGCAGGTCGGCCCAGTTTGAGGTACTAACTTTCCTCCACGACCTATACAAATAGAATATCAAACATTTCATTTGTTCATCAATCAAGTCTTTCCTTGGTATTTTGCAACTCTTGGAGAAAAGTGTGAAACTTTTGTGGAGGAGAGATTTTTGGGCATCTTTGAGGATTAAAGAGATTCACTAAAATTTGCATAACTTTCTCATACGAAATCGGAATTACAAAATTCTTAGCTCGTTGGAAAGATTGTTGTGAGGGCTATCTGATGACATGATATAGAGTTTCTTTTGGTTTGTCTATTGGTTCTTCATCTTGTGATCTTCAAAAAAGTATGGTTCATGCTTCTGGTTTCTTTTGTGATGGCACATGTCTCTCATTGATAGAGTTCATCTTTGATCATAGTATGTGAGCCTATATATTGATATATATATTTCAAGTCATTGAATATGTTATGGAGGCTATGGTGATGGTTATCTTGGAATATATCTAGATGTGATCTTGATATAGATCTTGATGATTATCTTTGATATTGTTGGCATAGATTTTGGCGTTTATCTTGACTGTTGTATAGTGTAGTTGTTATCACATATATAGTAGCCGGGCTACCATATTATATTTTTCAGATTTCAATACACTTTTCAGCCTGTTCCCCTACATATCAGATGCTGACATGAGCATCTATGATGGATCATTATTTGATTGATGGACTATAGTACTCTCCCATGCCATGACTGAGTCTCGGAACACTCAGATTTGAGGACTGATGTAGTCATTTAGCCATGTACAGAGCAGTTAATAGTGCCCAGAGTTGTATCAATGTTTTCTTATTGGGCAGATGTTGGTTCAGATGGATTATTTACATGTTTATGACTCGACTTATATTATCTTGTGTTATGGTTATCATTGCTCTTATACTCATTCTTGTGACATGTATTAGCATCTAGTATCATGATTTGGCGGTCATATAAATATGTGGACTTGGATATATTGATATTATGTATGTATGTCCCTACTCAAACCTAAAAGCTCTTGATCCATACTCATTGGTTTTACCCTCCTTAGGGAGAATAGAGGTAGTCATTCCCACTATACTTTTGCTTGCTAGTGTTGGTTTCATTATTCACTATCTCCACCCATCCATTACCTTCCAGTTATGTTTCCGACCCGAACTACTACTTGACTTGTGGCATGGAGGACCTTTCCCCACTAGAGCCTCTTTGTTGGACAAGCTTCCCTGTTTATTTGTGTCTCGGCTCTGAGTTGCCTAGGTTGCGTTGGCTAAACCTGAAACAAGTAGCGCTGCCATCAATACAATGTATTGGGAAATGAAATGAATATCTTATGAAAAGTAGGGTTTTTAACCAAATATGGAAGCAAGGCAAGCCTAATGAAATTGGCTTTGAAGTACAATGAAATGAATATCTCAAAACATTCTTGAAAAGTAGTGTTTTTAAACATACATGAATGCATGAAGCCTAAAATAATAAAAATCCGAGTAATAAATGCACGGACCAAGGCTATGGAAAATCAAAGGCCCAAAAAAGCAATGGTTCCTAAAGTTATATCTAAGGATTACTAGCCTCACTTGTATTGATTTGGATTGTGAGCATTTGTCAAGGTGAATACGCACCTCTGAACGTAACTTATCCATTTGTGAAGCACTGCCATCCCCTGTGTTGTTGCTTGTTCGGCATATGCTAGAGTGAGTATCCCCTTTCTATATCCAAAGTGTCACAGTGTTGAGTTGGTGGTCACACTTTGGCCTAGCCTTTTGAATTTTAGCCTTCACCCTTCACTAGCAAATTGATTACAACTATGAAGTGAGTATGGTCTTGAAAGTCTGGTCTGAGTCATAAAATTAATAAATGAAACCCTATATATTTGGTTGATAGAACGTCAGTGAAGTGATTGATACTTGTTATAATTGTTACTTGAATGCTTTGTAGAGCATGTCTTAGCCTTTGAACACTCTGTTATCACCAACCTTGTAGTTGCCTGTGTGAGGTGAAACCAGGATGGATGGTAGAGGAGCAAGCAACTAAGGGGGTGGAACCAAGGCTTCCTAGACTCCCAAATGGATGGTTGTCACGCCAATCAAAGCAGCCTTCACTTTATGTTATCTAAGTCCAAGACAACAACGGGGGAGACTCGGATCTACTCCCGACAGGAGAGATCAGACCTAGAGACCAGAACAGATCAAATGTGGCTTTGAAGTACGTAAGGTGTAAGGTAAATGGAAACCCTAGCTCTAGGGTTTAGGTACTAACAACTGATGGAGATGACCACTGTCTTGGAAAACGTAAGTGTGACAGCGTGAGCAAGGACAGAGTTGGGACTGTCTAGTACCAAGGAGACAAACTCGATGAAAGATATGAAAGTATCAGGTAACTTGAGTTATCACGGAATGTTGGCAAATAGAACGAGAGTAAGGTCAATTTAGGGGTAGCGCTAGAGATAGGAGATCAGTGCCTTTTGTGCATTGGGCAATGGAGTCAGTATCAAGACAACGTTTCAGTGAACCCACCTGGATAATACCCGGATCTATGGACCTAGAAAAGGATTTGGCCAGGAAGATTCCGGTTACAGGAAAATCAGCAGAAGGAGGGCTAGCACTAGGGTTTGGAGAGGAAGATTTGCAGATCTAGAGCCACCATGAGACTATCAGCTCAGCATTGGAGGAGAAATGAGATTAGGATGGCCCGATCTACAAACCCAAGTCAGAAAACTGCAGGAAAAATCAGATCTGGAAAAGTCAAAATCTGATGAGGGGGGCTAGGAGGCTGAAAGTTAGTTTTTCAGATCTAGGGCAACCTGGCAGGAACTAGCTCAACATTGGGGGTGTTCTGGAGTGCTCAAGACCTGGTCTATCAGCCTAGCCTGTCAAATTTCAGAAAAAGTAAACTCCCAAAAAGTCCAATTTTCAGTGAAGGCGCTAAGGCTGTTTTCAGTCTAAAACTCAGATCTAGGTCAAACTGCCATGAATCTGGATAGCGTTGAGGGTGATTTGGACTGTGTGGGACCTGTTCTATAAGTCTATCAAGTTAGAAATCAGAAAAAGTCAAAACCCTAGCAGGTCAAATTTTCAGTGGGGGCGCCACGCAGCTTTCAAGCCAAAAATCAGATATAGGTCAAACCAGCAGGAATTTGACTAGCGTTGCAGTAGATTCAATGAAGGGGAGGCCTGATCTATGAAACCCAACAGTGATTTGGCCAAAGATCGGACGATTCCCAAATTTAGTACTTTTTAGGTTTTTTTAGTATTTTAGGAATTTTCAGAAAAATGGAAGGAAAAGCAGGTACAATGGATTCAAATATGTTAAAGAGAAGAGAGTTACCGATTGGATCGTACTTGGAAATGCTTGTAGAAGTCTTAACAGTGATGATCCTTGCTATCTCGATCAATTCTGGAAGATCCAAGTGATTTCTATGACGAATGTAAGCCCCAAACCACCAATGCGCCCCCTACCCTGCATGAGCAAACATCAACAATATCAGATTTGCCAATACAAGATAAAGAAACCAAATGCTACAAGAAAGTAAAACAAAGTAATCATAGATCACAATGAAACTAATGAAAACCCCCTAATCCAAGACGAAGAAAACTGAATGAGTTGAGGTCCCCCTGCAAAAACGCTCCAGCCAAAACGCCCTCCTGTAAACAAGACAATGATAGCAGAAAAATATAGATCTCACATGAATTTCCACAATGCTAGGATGCAGAAGACTATCCAATCACCATTTGAGAACATCAGATGCAAAGCAGATCTAGAAAATATCCACAGAAAAATCTTTATAATATTCAGATCCAAGAGCCAAAAACCCTTTACAAATGAGAAGCTCTCTCCTTTAAATAGAAATTAGAGAACCACAATCATAACCGAATCCTAACCACTTTCAAAACGAGTGGCTACGATTAAAAGATAAAATGTTCTAATCAATGGTTGAGATGAGCTCAACAAACAATACATGGATCAATATAACCATAAAGTACCTAAGTGGACTAAATCACCCATAAAGAGGGTACCCCACTCAACAAGAAATAAAGGAAGCACATCGTGGGTCCAAGGAGAGTTGACTAACTCCCTCTGAGTATCCCCATGGCACAATAAAATAATATAATATTTTAAGTCTTTGACTTTGTGCCTCCTTGAGGAAATCGTGAGCCTCCCAAAAGCTCCAGAAAATAATATAAAAATGCCAAAAAATACATGTGGGCCCAATCAGCTACTGCAACTACTGGAGAAGGTGTGGAAGACATCCCTCTCATCATTATGACTCATTCCATGTCATTTCCTTGCCTCAATAGCCCAAATCGATTTCTTCAATAGCCATTTAATCATTTTTTAATCTGCCTCGGGAAACATGAACATGCCAAAACAGCCTCCTAAGGTGCCTACGTTGTCAAACTGAGCCCACCAGGCTCTCTGGGATGGGGGTACTATGGTACAAACAAGTGGTTGCAGGCCCTATGCCCATACAACGCCCTAGGAGATCCAACTGAAACATCTCTCTGCTCAGACATATCAACCTGTGAAGAAAAACTGCATCAGAAAGGCAGAAGAGCCTGATCATATCTGCAAGTGCCCAAAAGTGGAAATAAATTGTCTCATTAGACTCAGAGAGTCCAAATCCATCTAAGGTGTATACTCATACCCCTCACAGGTCTCTATCTGATCATCAACCATATCCAATAAACAATATAACCATCTGTAAATGATCAGACACCAATAATAACTCAGACTATCATCCATCTGCTGCAAGTGTTAAAAGGCTAAAACATGCTCTACAACCCATTCAAGCAACAATCACAACAAGTAGCAGTCATTTCACTGGCGGTACATCAACCAATACATATATAAGGCTTTTTATTATTACTCATACTAGACTTTCAGGACTATACTCATTTCATAGTTGTAGCCAATTTGCTAGTGAAGGGTGAAGGATGAAATTGACAAGGCTAAGGCAAAGAATGACTTTTTACTTAACATCATGACACTTCGGATATGGAAAGGGAATACTCACTGTAACCAATGTTGGACAAACAAAAACACAAGGAATGGCAATGCCTCACAAATGGTTGAGTTGTTTAGAGAGTGCTTATTGAACTTAGGCATCATGTCTACATCAAGTTAGATCCAAGTTCATTAGGAGCATCAATTTTATTTCCATGGCCTTCTTGGCCTATATGACCCTTTGGGACTTCACCAGTGCTTAAAAGCACAGCTAATCGCAGCTTTCATCCGAGACATATTTATATTTACAAGGTCAGCAATATTTGGATATAGCATATTTCTAACCATTGTTTTTTTGGACCTTTCCTTATACCCTTCAAGGGGTATTTTAGCATTTCATTGCTCTTTCCCTTTTTCACATATGTTAAGAAACACAGTTTTAGCATTTTCATTTTCCATGGGCGCATATATAATATTTCCAATTCAGGTAGTACATGAGCTTTCAGTTTTAGCCAACAACATCTCAAGTGACCAGGGGGAGTTCTACACAGTGCCAAACATCGGGACAACCAACCAGAATAATTTAGGCATACAATCCAACTCACCAAGGGCAAGTTCTATCACAAACTCAGAGCCGAGATACAATATAAACAGGGAGGCTTGTCCAACAAAGGTTCTAGCGGGGGAAAAGGTCCTCCATGCCATAAGTCAAGAAGTCAGTCGGGTTAAAAACAAAACTAGAAGGTAATGGATGGGTGGAGAATGATGAAGCCAACACTAGCAAGCCAAAAAAATGGTGGGAATGACTACCTCTATTCTCCCTAAGGAGGGTAAAACCAATGAGTATAGATCAAGAACTTCCAAGTCTAAGTAGGGACATCAATACATAATACAAAATACATCCAAGTCCATATAATTATGACCACCAAATCATGACACCACATGTTAATACATGTCACAAAAATGAGTATAAGAGCAATGATAACCATAACACAATATAAAAAGCTGAGTCATAATCATGAAATATAATCCATCTGAAACATCATCTGTCCAATGAGAAAGCACTGATATAAAACTGAGCATCAATAACTGCTTTGTAATGAATAAATGGCTACATCGGTCCTCAAATCTGAGTGTCCTGAGACTCAGTCCTGACATGGGAGAGTACAATAGTCCACTAATACAATAATGATCCGTCAAAACTGCTCATCTTAGCATCTCTTATGTAAAAGATATGGCTGAAAAATGTTCTGCGTCTGAAAAATAGAATATGGTAGCCTGGTTACTATATATGTGATAATACACTTGCAGCGGATGGATGTTAGCCTGGGTTATATTATTGATTATGTGGTCATTTACAGATTATTATTTTGTCTATTTGGGTATATTGGATATTATAGATGATCATGCAGAGACATCTAGGGTGTATGAGTATGCACCTTACATGGATTTGGACTCCTCGAGTCCAATGAGACAGCTTGCTTTCAATTCTGGGCAGTTGCAGGGATGATATGGCTCAGTGTACCATTCTAGTGCAGTTTTGCCATGCTGGATGTCTTGTTTGAGCAAAGAGATGATTTGTTTGGATCTCCTAGTGCGTTGTATGAGGAGGGGGTGATCCAGCCACTTGTTTTTACCATATTACTCGCTCCTAGAAAGCCTGGTGGGCTCAGTTGGATAACGCAGGCACCCTAGGAAGCAGTTTAGGGCATATCACGTTTCCCGAGGCAGAATTAAAATAATTAAAATGGCTACTGAAGAATTCGATTTGGGTTATTGAGGCAAGGAAATGGCATGGGTTGATTTTTGATGATGAGAGTGATGTCTTCCACTCTTCCTCCAGCAGTTTCAGCACTTGGATGGACCCACATCCATCTTTCTGGCATGATTTATTATTTCCTGGAGCTTTTGGAGGCTCACGATTTCCTTAGAAAGACACTATTTTGGCATTTAAAAAATTATATTATTTTATTGTGCCATGGGGACACACTAGGAGAGTTAGTTAACACTCCCTAGACCCACGATGAGCTTTATTTATTTTTTATTGAGTGGGATCCCCTCTCCTAAGGTGATTTGGTCCATTTTGATATTATATTATTGTATTGATCCATGTACTCCATGTTGAGCTCATCTCAACCGTTGATTAGAACATTTTAATCTTTTAATCTTAGCCACCCATTTGAAAAGTGGTTATGATTTTGGTTCTCTCATTCCTATTTAAAGGAGAGAGCTTCTCATTTGTAAAGGTTATTTGGCTCTTGGATCAGGATAATAGACAAATTATTCTTGTGAAAATTTTTAGATCTCCTTTGCATTTGATGTTCTTAGATGATGATTGGAAAATCTATTGCTACCTAGCATTTGGGTATTTGTTGTGAAATCTGTATTTTGTGGAAACATGGTCTTGTCTGCAGGGGGGCGACTTCAACTTGGGCGTTTTTGCAAGGGCTCCTCTACTCGCTTGGATTGGCTTTGCTTGTATCAGGGGGTTTTCATTAGCATCATTGTGATCTATGATTTCATCTTGCTATTTTTCTGTAGCATTTGATCTTCTTTCTTGACGCATCAAATCTGATATGGTTGACATTTGTTGTGCAGGAGAGAGGGCACATTGGCTTCCTTGGGCAAATCGTTTTACATAGAAGCTTCCTCAAATCTTCTCAAATTGATCAGGATGACATAGATCATCATCATCAAGGCATCTACAAGGTTTTCCAGGTAAGATCTACAGGTTGGTGCTTCTTTTCTAGATCTCAATCCATTGCCATCTTCATTTTCATGTTAAAACCCTAAATAGTAAAAAATAAAAAATATTATGGATCAAACCGCTTGATCTCAGGGCAAACCATTTCTAGGTTTTAAAGATCTGGTCAAACCCTAAGCGAGTCTTCAAAAACGTTTTGCTAAGGTGACTCCTTTTGGCCCAAAATCCCAAGGCAATGTTCTCTAAACCCTAGTGCTACCCCTCATGTTGCCTCCTTCTCTTGCGATTTGATCTTTTTCTTGTGGCTCGGGTGCTTTGACACTATCATACCTTCTTTCGAATCCACCCCGTGGTACTAGATAGCCCCAATCCTGTTCTTACCCCTCCCTGCATTGGTCACTTTTCCCAAGGCAGAGGATATCTTCATCTTTTGCTAGTACCTGGATCCTGGATCTAGTAATAGGCTTATAGGTCACTTGTGTTTCGAACTTGGATCAAATTTCACATCTCATAAACCCCTGATCCAAGCCCTAGTTCACCTTGTGACGTCATCCATAGATCTAGGGTTTACTCTACTTTACACCTTACGTACTTCAACTCCCTTTGATTTGATCTAGTTTTTAGGTCTGATCTCTCCTGTCGAGAGTAGATCTAGGTCTCCTCCATTGTTGTCTTGGGATAAGATAACATCAAGTGAAGATTGCCTCGATTGGCGTGACAACCATCCATTTGGGAGTCGAGGCTATCTTGGTTCCACCTCTTTAGTTGCCCATCCCTCTACCATCCATCCTGGATCCACCTCATAGAGGCAACTACAAGTTTGGTGATAACATTTTGGCGCCGTTGCCAGGGAAGGTAGAGGCCTACCCTGGTTCGACATTTATCCTTAAGCTCTACTCCCATTTTCCTTGCCAACATTTTGGCGCTGTTGTCGGGGAGGTAGAGGCTTACCTTGGTTCATCTATTTTACTTTCGGTGTCTATGAATGTACTTACATCTTTTTATCATTCATATCACATCCGATCTAATATCAGTGATTGCATTTTATATGTTTAAATATTCACAATCACTGCATGAATTTCACTTACCTCTCCTACGACATCATCCGTTGGTGAACACAACATTTCGTTCACCTCGCGACTCCACTGAGAAGCGAACCCATCATATAAATCATAATGAATTCAGATATATTTATCAAACGCATGAAGGAATTAAATGAAAGTATAAATGAAGCTAAAAGACGAATAAACAGAAGGGACAGATGGTGACATTTTGGTAGCGGTTGCAGAGCTGAAATGACGGATCGAGGATGCGACTGGCAGAGTGCGAAGACCAGAGATTCTGAGGTTCTCAAGCACTCTATTCAGTAGAGCACTTGTCCCAGCTGGAGCCAGATGTTATCACATATATAGTAGTTGGGCTACCATATTATATTTTTCAGATTTCAGCACACTTTTCAGCCAGTTCCCCTAGATATGAAATGCTGCGATGAGCATCTATGATGGATCATTATTTGATTGATGGACTATAGTACTCTCCCATGCCATGACTGAGTCTCAGGACACTCAAATTTGAGGACTGATGTAGTCATTTAGCCATGTGCATAGCAGTTAGTAGTGCCCCAGAGTTGTATCAATGTTTTCTCATTAGACAGATGTTGGTTCAAATGGATTATTTACATGTTTATGACTCGGCTTATATTATCTTGTGTTATGGTTATCATTGCTCTTATACTCATTCTTGTGACATGTATTAGCCTAAGTTGCACTGAAACGGATACGGGAACGGATACGGATACGAATACGGGGAGGGAAACAGATACCACAAATTTTGAAAAATGTGGGATATGATACGGCAAGGAAATGGTAGCAGACTTATATATATATATATATATCAAAAAGGCCATGAGACATACATACTTTAGACTACCATTCATCAATTAGATTTAAAGGTAGTTGTTTCATTTATAACAATTAAAATCAGCGACTCAAATATTGTCTCAAACAATATTCTTCTATCTCAAGTTCCATAGATAAGTCACCTGCTGGCAAGCATTTAAACAAGAACATGTCAACTACTTCAAAACATCGATTTCAAACCCTAAAATTACTTGATGGATGTATCCAAATGTTACCATCTAACAAATATTACGTTGTTTACACCTCTAGAAAAGTGTTAAAATTTGTGATTAAACACAATATTTTATGTAAGACAGACTCAACTATGTTGTATTTAGGTTGGTCCACTCACTAACGAGACAATCAACTAGGCAAGTGAGATTCAATTGACCAAACGACTGGTTCCAAAAGTGACTAACTGACCGGCTCTTAAAGGGCCTAAATTCATAGGATTGTCTATGATTTGCAACCGACTTGGATATTCAAATTTGACATAATCAACCATGTTTTAAGGGGATTAATTAAGCACACAAGTATAAATAAGTGAGCTCATGTTTTAGTGCAACTTAGGTCTGAGTGTGATGGCATGCAATATTGCACTCTATGCAATAATACTATCTCTAGACACGAATGAGTTTCCTTGGATATGTTGTTTATGTTCTATGGTTTATACTAATAAAAATGCTTGAAATAAGATTAAAATATTACATGCACATCTTATGGAGAACTGGCTAAACAACGCACCATCATAATTCTCTCCACAACATAAGGACAGCGATATGAGTGTACTAGCAATGGAGTAAATAAGGCCATAGGTCAAGGGTTCATACTAATTCAAAAAGAAAAAGAAGAAAACTGAAGTTTGTTGGAAGATTATTGGAAATATGTGTTGGTTTATATAACCCTTCATAAATGTAGTAAGCTATTTTGTATGGCTAAAGCTGCCAATGTATCAATTTTGATATGCAAGTTGATTTATCACATATGCAAGTCATTGGGGCTTATTTAAAACGAAGTTGTGAGGAATTGGCAAAAAAACTGAAAAGAAAAAAAGTCATTGTACTTCTACACTAGGTTGTGAAACTATCACTATAGTAGACAAGCATTTGATACAATAAAATGTCCACAGATCAATGATTTTTTGAACCAACGGTAGGCCTCTATCAATTTTGAAAAATTACAATGAAACACAATCAGTGAGACATAAGATGTCAAATTACCATTCACCAATTTAGGATTAAGGTTTTGCTCTTGATTTATAAGCTTTGATGCTTTATATCTATGTTTTGAGGTTCAATTTAGGGTTATGGTTTTATAGTTTTCCTTTGGGGTTATTTATTTGTTTATATTCATGTCAAAAAATCAATATTTCTAGTAAAAAACTTACCCTGTAGCAGCTGAAATGTTTCAGAAAACCAGGAAACTGCTAGAAACATTTAAGGAAACGGCTGGAAACTCTGGAAACGTTTCAGGAAACGGCTGGAAACGGAATGGAAACGTTTCTAATTTTTGGATATGGCTTGGAAACCTTTCAGTGGCGTTTCCAAGCCGTATCCCCTCGTTTAAGTTTCCGAAACAGGGAACGAAGTTTCCCCTCCCCTTCCTAGAAGTTTCTAGTAACTTAGGTATTAGCATCTAGTGTCATGATTTGGCGGTCATATAAATATATGGAGTTGGATGTATTGATATTATGTATGTATGTCCCTACTCAGACCTAGAAGTTCTTGATCCATACTCAATGGTTTTACCCTTCTTAGGGAGAATAGAGGTAGTAATTCCCACCATACTTTGGCTTGCTAGAGTTGGTTTCATTATTCACTATATCCACCCATCCATTACCTTCCAGTTATGTTTCCGACCCGACCTACTACTTGACTTGTGGCATGGAGGACCTTTCCCCACTAGAGCCTCTTTGTTGGACAAGCTTCCCTGTTTATTTGTGTCTCGGCTCTGAGTTGCCTAGGTTGTGTTGGATAAACCTGAAACAAGGAGCGTTGCCAACAATATAATGTATTTGGAAAGGAAATGAATATCTTATGAAAAAACCCATTCATGAAATGTAGTGTTTTTAAACATACATGGACGCAAGGCAAGCCCAATGAAATTGCCTTTGAAGTACAATGAAATGAATATCTTAACACAGTCATGAAAAGTACTGTTTTTAAACATACATGAATGCATGAAGCCTAAAATAATAAAAATTTGTGTAATAAATACACGGACCAAGGCTATGGAAAATCAAAGGCCCAAAAAAGCAATGGTTCCTAAAGTTATAATCTAAGGATTGCAGGCCTCACTTGTATTGATTTGGATTGTGAGCATTTGTCAAGGTGGATAAGCACCTCTGAACATAACTTATCCATTTGTGAGGCACTACCATCCCCTGTGTTGTTGCTTGTTCGACATATGATAGACTGAGTATCCCCTTTCCATATCCAAAGTGTCACAGTGTTGAGTTGGTGGTCACCCTTTGGCCTAGCCTTTTGAATTTTAGCCTTCACCCTTCACTAGCAAATTGATTACAACTATGAAGTGAGTATGGTCTTGAAAGTCTGGTTTGAGTCATAAATAATAAATGAAACCCTATATATTTGGTTGATAGACCGCTAGTGAAATGATTGCTACTTGTTATAATTCTTACTTGAACGATTTGTAGAGCATGTCTTAATCTTTGAACACTTGCGGCGGATGGATGTTAGCCTGGGTTATATTATTGATTATGTGGTCATTTACAGATTATTATTTTGTCTATCTAGATATATTGGATATAATAGATGATCATGTAGAGACATATAGGGTGTATGAGGATGCACCTTAGATGGATTTGGACTCCCTGAATCCAATGGGACAGCTTGCTTTCAATTCCAGGCATTTGCAGGGATGATTTGGCTCAGTGTACCATTCTGGTGCAGTTTTGCCATGCTGGATGGCCTGTTTGAGCAGAGAGATGATTTGTTTGGATCTCCTAGGGTGCTGTATGAGGAGGGGGTGGTCCAGCCACTTGTTTTTACCATATTACCCACGTCCCGGAGAGCTTGATGGGCTCAGTTGGATAACGCAGGAACCCTAGCAGGCAGTTTCGGGCATATTACATTTCCCGAGGCAGAATTAAAATAATTAAAATGGCTAATGAAGAATTCAATTTGGGTTACCGAGGCAAGGAAATGGCATGGAATGATTTTTTATGATGAGAGTGATGTCTTCCACTCCTCCAGTAGTTTCACCACTTGGATGGACCCACATCCATCTGTTTGGCATGATTTATTATTTTCTGGAGCTTTTGGAGGCTCACGATTTCGTCAGAAATGCACTATTTTGGCATTTAAAAAATTATATTATTTTATTGTGCCATGGGGACACACTAGGAAAGTTAGATAACACTCTCTGGACTCTGGGATCCCCTCTCTTAGGCTGATTTGGTCCATTTTTATATTATATTATTGTATTGATCCATGTACTCTATGTTGAGCTCATCTCAGCCGTTGATTAGAACTTTTTAATCTTTTAATCTTAGCCACTCATTTGAAAAGTGGTTATGATTTTGGTTCTCTCATTCCTATTTAAAGATGAGAGCCTCTAATTTGTAAAGGGTCTTTGGCTCTTGGATCTGGGTAATAGAAAAACTATTCTTGTGGAAATTTTTGGATCTCCTTTGCATCTAATTTCTTAGATGGTGATTGGAAAATCTATTGCTTCCTAGCATTTGGGTATTTGTTGTGAAATCTATATTTTGTGGAAACATTGTCTTGTCTGCAGGAGGGCGACTTCAACTTGGCCGTTTTTGCAGGGGCTCCTCAACTCGCTTGGATTGGCTTCACTTGTATCAGGGGGTTTTCATTAGCATCATTGTGATCTATGATTTCATCATGCTATTTTTCTATAGCATTTGATCTTCTTTCTTGATGCATCGAATCTGATATGGTTGACGTTTGTTGTGTAGGAGAGAGAGCGCAAGGGCTTCCTTGGGCAAGTCGTTTTACATAGAAGCCTCCTCAAATCTTCTCAAATTGATCAAGACGACATAGACCATCATCATCAAGGCATCTACAAGGTTTTCCAAGCAAGATCTACGGGTTGATGCTTCTTTTCTAGATCTCAATCCATTGGCATCTTCAGGTTCATGTTAAAACCCTAAATATTAAAAAATAAAAAATATTATGGATCAAACCGCTTGATCTCGGGGCAAACCAGTTCTGGGTTTTGTAGATCGAGCAAACCCTAAGTGGGTCTTCAAAAACGTTTTTCTAAGGTGACTCCTTCTGGCCCAAATCCCAAGGCATTGTTCTGTAAACCCTAGTGCTACCTCTCATGTTGCCTCCTCTTGCGATTTGATCTTTTCCTCGTGGCTCGGATGCTTTGACACTGTCATACCTTCTTTCGATTCCACCCCGTGGTACAAGATAGCCCCAATCCTGTTCTTACCCTCCCTGCGTTGGTCACATTTCCCAAGGCAAAGGATATCTTCATATTTTGCTAATACCTGGATCCCGAATCTAGTAATAGGCTTATAGGTCACTTGTGCTTCGAACTTCGATCAAATTTCGCATCTCATAAACCCCTGATCCAAGCCCTAGTTCACCTTGTGACATCATCCATAGATCTAGGGTTTACTCCACCTTACACCTTACATACTTCAACTCCTTTTGATTTGATCTGGTGTTTAGGTTTGATCTCTCTTGTCGAGAGTAGATCTGGGTCTCCCCCATTGTTGTCTTGGGCTAAGATAACATCAAGTGAAGATTGCATCGATTGGCGCGACAACCATCCATTTGGGAGTCGAGGCTATCTTGGTTCCACCTCTTTAGTTGTCCATCCCTCTACCATCCATCCTAGATCCACCTCATAGAGGCAACTACAAGTTTGGTGATAAAAGTAGTATTGAATGAGAAGTTGACATGTAAGTAATAGATCTTGTGAGTGATTTCTTTGATCAACCTAAGTGGAGTTGGACTGTTACTGACTATTAATGTAAACCTTTGACAGTATTGTAAGTGACTATTTGCTTGATATTTGTTTGATTTGTTGACTTGATTTGAGTGGAGTGAAAATCCTTTTGTGTCGAAGAGTTTATGAGATTGACTGAGTTTGACATACTTGGTCAAGTCTGTTATCTTCTTGACTGAGGTTAGTTGGTTAAGGTATATCATGTTTAACTGTCAAGTATTCCTTGACTGTGATTGAGGTTGGTTGTGGTGTCATTGAGTTGATTGTGATTAGACAAAGTTTGGTTGATCGTATGTGAAGTCTCTTGGTTGCTCAAATGTGTCTCTTACTTGATGAACTAGTCCAAGTAAGAAGGGTTGGTTGATTGTTAGGGCACTTGATTAGATTAACACAAGTATATGATTGATTTGCCACAGGTACATAAGCAGCTTGGTACAGGTTGGTTCAATTGAGCAAGATTGGCACAAGTTGCCTTATGTGCAGTTGGTTTGACTCAGGTGGACTGAGTTTAGTATGCAGTTGGTTAGACTCAAATTGACTGAGTTGGTTGATGTGAGCAACAGATTGATTGATACAGGTTGATTGGACAGGTTGATTGTACGTGTTGATGAGCAGTGTGATACGGTGGACAGTGATCAATTGATGAGCAGTGGTTAGTAGTGGAAGTGGTTGTGCAGTGTGGTACAAATTGTGTAGTGTAGTACAGGTGTTGATTAGCAGGTCTACAGGATCAGTGCAGTCGTGGTTCAGCAGTTTCTATCTTCATATCAAGGTGGCAGGACAGGGAAAGGAAAGGGGGTTGTAGCCGGAGAACTAGGGAGTTGGAGCTTCCTTAAGGTTGTAGCCTATAAATCAAGGGGTTGTAGTATCCTGCCAGGTGTAGCTGGAGAATTGAAGTCATTGTAATAAAAGGGTTGTTGTCTCCTTCCAGTTGTTGCTGGAAAACTATTATTAGAAGGCTTCCGTGGTTTTTCCCTACTCTATGGATTAGAATATGATCTTCTAAGCTAGATAACAAAACTTGCATAAACAATAATGGAGCTACACAAATATCACTTCGGTTATAAGCCAAACATTCACCATGAAAATTCTTGCACCATCAAATTGTCCTCCAAAGACTCAACTTTATTCATAATAAGGATAAACAATTACAATCATTCGAACAGAGGTCCTTTGCTTCAATCATCCACCCCGAAAAAGGAGAAGAGACCTCTTATTTATACAAAAAGGAAGAGAGCTATGAAACCCTAGCGAATTATATGAGGGAGGGGCACAACCACCAAATAGCTGGAGCTCACTGCTTTGATCTGAAGATGAACTGGACTCCGGTAGATGTGATTGGGGTGAGGTGGCCTCCACCTAGGCAAGGCGCCCACCCTATCACTTTGGAATCATCACTCAACCAATAAACACATGCCAAGGAGGGAATTCGCCCAAGTTAGCTGAGGGAGTCGCAAATCCCAAGGCTCAGTTATCTGTTGTGCTTCGATACTGACTCAGATCAGTTGGGTGGTGATTGGAATCTTCCCAGATGCTCCTTGTCATGTCATTTAGCTCTTTACTTTATTCAATTTGGATTATTTCGGAGAGTTTTTTTATTTATCTACATTTAATATTTCTCTTATTATTTTAATTAAATATTCCTCATTTGTTAATTTTGAGAAAATATCTAATTAAGTGCAAAATAATCATCAAAAACTTAGGATAAGTGGGTCTAGGGGTTAAATGGGTGACTTGGCTTAGAAAACGAGCACCCATTTGCCAAAATCCACCCCCAAACCACTTATATATTACATTTTGAAAATTTTCAATTAAAGCACAGGAAAAAAGGCTTAATTAATTGAAAATTTTCATTATTTAAAAAATTAAAACTCAAGGACGTCCGCTAAAATTTTTTCTGGACAATGTTTTAACACATCTAGGGACCTACGAAATGACCATAGGACATACCAATAGTGTCTAGTACGTTCATATTTTACAGTTGGACTCTAATAACCCCCCAAGGCCTAACCGCCAAATTCGAGCATTCCAGCTTTAGAGGTTGCAGGAGAAAAACTCATTGATTATTACTCGGCTAAAGGCAAAGCATAATTGATAAGGGAAAAAACTCCTTGGAATACCTTACTTGATTGTTAAGTCTAAGGCAACCGAGCCACTCAAGACCCCCCCTACTAGCACACTTTATTACCAACCCCATGGGATATGGTCATTTCGACAAAAAACATAAAAGGCTAGCCAAAACAAGCTAAGTCTAGAACAAACTGAACTTCTGAACTCTGGAAACGAACATGCATCATGTTCAATAACTGGCGGCTCAATAGAAAGTTCAACTATTGTACAAAATAGTTGGTAACAAGTCCTATCCAATCTTGGATAAAAGAACCATGCCGGAAAACCTATCAATTTGGGAAGCACTTTAATCTCGTTATTCATCCTTATGATTCCCCATCCTGCCCTCCCATTATAAATCATCGCGCAGGTTTTCATTTCTTAATAAATGTGTCCTTGCTTTGGCTGGTAACAAACGACAACACAAAAAAAATTAAGATTGATAAAATGCTTAGGTGGTTGCATTGGATATTTGAGTTTACCTAAGATGTTATTTTACTTTGCTTAGAATAGGAAAATAAGCTCCTTAAAGTGAGCATTTACTTTCTGCATTTCTTTTATGTATTTAGGTTTCTTTTAGTTTCTAATAAAGCAGCCTATGATTCATTGGACTTTTTCATAAAACTTGTGCTACTAAGGTTTTCTTGTCAAGTTGAGATCTTTTTACACATTATAAGAACCACAAATTCTGGAGTTCTCGTATCCTCTCCTTGCCTAGAGAACAGATCGAGCACACGTTCCCGAGTTGGAGCCAGAATGTTGACCAGCAAAACCAACTAGGTGGACAACAATGTGCAATGCACAGTGAAGCACAACTCGACGAGTACCCGGAGTACTCACGAGTGGCGCCGAGTCGGTTGCTGGCCCGAGTAGCCGGAGAACACTCACCCAAGAACTCGCCACCCTGTCAAAACTCGGCAAACTCATCGGAAAACCCCGCCCAAACTCCCCAACGACAGACCGCGATTTTTTGGAGGGAATTTTCAACTCGTGGAAGTTATAGAACTAAGCACGCTTCAATCGTTTCACTCATTCGCCTTCGATCTTTCACTCTATCGCCTTCGATCGTTTTCTGACTGTGGAGGCTCTTTCGTTTTCTCAGTGGAGGCTCTTTCTTTTCGTTTTCCATTCATGCATTCACCTTGGAGTCGCATTCGGTTTTGCTGAGTAACTTTAATTTGTTCACGTGGAGGCTTTTTCGTTTTCTCACTGCTGCGGTCTCATTCGTGGGAGGGCGAAATCGCTGGTAGGAGGGCAGAATCACTAGTGCACACTGTAGTCTCGTTCGTTGTTGGCATTTGTTGAGTCTTCGTTTTTGCTGTGGCAGTGTTGATTCACTGAAGGAGGGCCAACTCCCATCAACCATCAAGCATCCAAGTTTGTTTATTGAATATTTTCATTCATTGTATGCAAAGCATCCAAATATGGCCGAGTCGGGATATGCTTTCTCAATCATATATTCTCTTCAGCTAGTTCTCTCGGGTGAGTGTGTCGTAGGAGTGTACCAGGCGTACTCACATGGGTGGTGCCTTATTTGACTGGTCTTGTTAAAAAGAAAACTAATATTATAGGATCCGGTAAGTAATATTCCATTGGAAGTTAAATAGAATCTTTTCCTAACATAATATGATCGATTAAAGAGGATGTAGAGATCAAAGTTCGATGTGCAAGTTCGAGAGGTATAGGGCCCTAGTTGCATCGCTGTAGAGGTTTCGAAAATCTGTACAATGTATGTAGAAGGAAAAAGAACTGCAAATTTGGATATTCAGAAATTTTAATGACAATTTTTTCTTAAAATACTGCATTGTTTAGTTAGTTTGGTTGTGGTCTAGTGGTAAGTTGGAGACTAGAGTACATACTACATAGTACATTACTACATACTTTAATGATGATCTGGGTTCTTAGTCCTGTCATGTATAGTTGTCATACCAGTTTCCAGCTTTACCATCCAAAGATAGAGCAAAAAGGGTCATGTAAACATCTTCATGTTTGTCAGTACCCCTGACTCCGGTACTCCGTGATTATCAGCTCCATCTGAGCTCATCCGAAGCCGTTATCAGCATTTCCGGACTCCCAGGGGCGTGAGCAGCTGCCTCACTGAACCTAGACACTATCCTGCTTAGAGGTGTTAGAACTTCAGCATACTCCAGCCAATCTCTCCGGCACAGCAAGGCTATCAGCCCTGCAAAGCGGCGGATCCATCGGACACCTCCTTCCTTGAGGGCGTCACCTTTTTCTCTGATTGGGCGTCTTGCTGCTGGGGCATTCACCGGAGGGAGGAGAGATCAGTTCCTCTCCGATCCAGTTCTCAGAATTTCAGTACTTGCAGACTTTATCGGAAGCAATCCAGCCAGTTATCAGTGGTAAGTGTGCATTCTATCTCACAAACCCTAACCCTAATTTTTCCTATAAAATAGGGATTTTTGCATGGCAGTTACATGCCCAGTTGTATCCGCATAATTGTTTAGAAATAGAAAATATCGGGATTTGGGATATTACAATGTGGCAGTCAGAAGGTTGCTTTCTGCAAAATACCCCACCATCTTTTGGACTCCATGTGTTTCCCATTGCATATACTTGATGCTGGAGGACATCGGGAAGATGGAATGGATACAAGCTGTTGTGCAAGAGTGCAAACAAATAACCAAGTATATCTATAACCATGCTTGGGTCTTGAACTTTATGAGGGACTACACACAGGGTGAACTCAATCGCCCTACTGTCACATCTCAAATGTAAGGGATTCTTCCTCACTTGTAGCACATCCCTGACTATATCCCTCCTCATGATCATAGTCATCTTCTTCAGAAAAAATATCACAAGGTAGTAAACCTTCCAAACTATCATCATTATGCTCATTTGTAGGATTAGTACCAAAGTTTTTAGTCAGGTTATCCAGTTGTTGACTATAATCTTCGACTTGACACCAGATTTCTATGGTGACAAGATGGAGCTGTCCAACTGCGTTAATGTACTCAAGCTCTCTTGAATATTGTTTTGCCTCTCTCCAACTTTCTCCGAAAATAACATGCATGTCACCTACATAGTTTATGTACTCATGCAAGCTTGATGATACTTTAGGACCACAACCCTCTGGAAAACCATGCTCCTGAACATAGCATGCATAATAGTAAGAAGATTCTTCATGAAGGTCTTCACATGCCCTACAAAATGGCGTGTAAGTTTCAACCATGTTAGTAGCCTCTAACTGATGAGGAGACCTCTGTTCATGGTTGGGATTTCTTCTTTGCCGTGTTGGTTTTGCAGGGAAGGTTCTAGGGGGTGGTGCAAGTTGAGTTCTTTCAACAGTTATGGCCCGATTCTGAACCTCTTTAATCTGTGCTAAGTACTTCGTTTCCATGTCTTGCATTTTTTCTGTTAGGTCCATGAGCTTCTTTTCATATGCCTCGTTTGATGGCTCTTTTCCTTTAGGTTCCACAGAGGAGTTGATGATCTAGAGTAACCCTGGATGTTTGCCTCTCCTGAAGACTGCATGTTTTTATCAATTTTGATAGCCAAACCTTCAGCTTCAAGCAATGTGGTGGGCTCCTTGTCTCTTATCTGATACTAGATTTTGCCACTTAATGCTTCTATGTAATAATCCAAAGTGGAAGCTGCAGGAGGAGCATAACTAGCAGGGATGGAATTTGATAACTCTATGAACCTATCGTTGAATTCATCCATGGTTTCCGTATCAGATTTCTTCATACTAGTCAAGGCTGCTACTAGATGTCGAGGTTCCTTTTTGCTGCCAAATTTTCCGAGGAACGCAGCCTTGAAGGCTGTTATGGTAGCGAAAGAGTTGTCCGGCAAGTTGTCATACCAGTTTCCAGCTTTACCATCCAAAGATAGAGCAAAAAGGGTCATGTAAACATCTTCATGTTTGTCAGTACCCCTGACATAGGAACCACAGTATCTGGAAAAAGTTTCTGATATGCTGCTCAGCAGAGGTAGAGGCATCAGTGCAATTAAAAGTCATGAGTTTATCAATAGCCTTCTCAAGAACGTCATGGGGTTGACCTGCTATCTGAGTGAAGTTGAGTTGAGTAAAAAACTCACCCATCATGGAAAGGAAACAATTATTATTTTCAAAATTTTCTAGGTTTTCTTGAAATAAAAGATGGATGTCTGAAACAGACTCATATCCAAGTTCTTCAAGGATCCTACGAGAAGCAAGTTTGTTCAGTGTCCTCCTATAGACCTTTTCAGGCTTGGGGATGAAATTGAGCAAACCTTCCGAGTTTCTTCTAGTTGAATACCTTGAGGTATTTACTAACAGTGGAGTCGCCAGGTGGATTTAAGTCTAATTTCGGAGAATGATTGAACTAAAAATCTACCATAAAAGAGAAAACAGGTAAAAAACTAAAAAGAAACAAAAGTCGTCCAAGAACAAAAAGATTTGTCCACGGCAACAACACCAAAAGATGTTGTCCGCCGATTGCACACCAGCAGCAGAAATCTTCCGAAAGTTGTCTCCTCACTTGAGAAAGTGGGAGAGGTGCGATCTTGGAGGCAAGCACAGAGCCAGGTACTGTCACCTACTCCTAGATCCTCTGTTTAGGCTAACTCCTAACGAAGCCAAGGGGGGTGGTCCCTAACAAAGAGTTTCTAAGGCTCAATGTGTTTAAGTAAATTTTATGAAAGTGATGCGGATGGGTGTTGTTTAGGAGTTTGTTATGATGAATGAAGATTACAATTCTATCAACTAAAAAATAAATATAAGACAAGAAGGAATCCATGTTGCTATCACCAAATTAAAAGATGAACAGTATAACGAGAGCTCGTGAAATAAACTAGCTTTTACAGATAAAGATCTTGTTTGAAAAAAACCAAAGGACAAATGGCCCAAATTAAATAATGATGCATGAAAAACAAACTAGTGCCTTATGGAGTCAAACGTCTGAGCTGCTTGAAAATACTGAAAGTACAAGCCTCGTAATAGTGCTAGTGAATATGTTTTGCGATTGCTCTTGGTTTATTTTAAAGTATTTTAATGGTCTTGCTTATTATGGCTTATCAAAGGTATCAAAAGACCAACCAAGAAAGCGTTCCAAGTTATTTCATTCGAGACATGTCAGCTCGTCCAGTATACCAGAATAGTATCCGGTGGATTGACCAGCTAGCCGGGACTCTCAGATAACGGGGATTTCCGGCGCCCTTACTAAGAATGACCTTGAATAGTTTCAACAACGCCGGTGCGTTGGTTATGGAGAAAAATTTTATTATGTTATTAATTCAGAGATTATCAAATTCGCTCACCGTTCTGAGTACGAGCCCAACTATGAAAGTCGGCAGAGCATACTAGGTGAGGAAAAACAACGAAGTAAGTTAATTAAGGGGAAGATGTGAGTTGCAAGTTTTATTGGAAAACAATTAAACCCTACGACAGAGAGCGCTCCTGACTTTGTCTTATGACAAAAGTTCAAGAGTCTTAGCTACTCTATATGCCTAAATGTAAGGATGATGCAAAACTAGTATGCTCTCCGACAGAGAGTGCTCTTGACTTGGATTTCAGCAAGTTCAAGAGACTTAGAATTAAGTTAACAAATTAAAAAATGCATGAATTAAATTATAACCACAAACCCTCCAACAAAGAGCACTCTTGATCCACCTGACGGTGAAATTCAAGAAATTTTAACTTTTTTTTCTCTTTTGCAATAAAGTTAAACAAAACAAGAATCTTTTTCTTGTTTGACTTTATGAAAGCAAAAAAAAACCTTTCAGAAATTGAAACTAACTTTTCCTAATCTATTCTAAGCAATTATTCTACAAGCCAAAAAACAAAGAAATTGCAAACATGAAAAGTGGACGATACAGGCTTCCCCCAAATGGGGGAAGAGGGGTGTGGGAGCCTTAATCCCACTTGCTCTTTATCAACTTTTTTACAATGTTTTTTGATGCTTTTTGCCTCTTCTTGAATGAGTGAGGTGAGAAAGGGAAAGAGAGAAGAGGGAGGTGTTTTTGTCTTTTTCGCTTTTTGTTTGTTCCTTTGCTTGCTTATGGCCTTTGGGCTCTTTTTGACTTCCCTGAAAACAATAGCTTTGAACACTAACTTGTTATATGTTAATCCAAAGATAAAACAAAAATAGATCTATAAACTAATTCTAAAAGAAACTAAACTTCTACAATGAAAACGGAGGAAAGCAGATAGAAGAAGAAGCTACGAAATGGAGGAGAAAAGAGGCAAAAAGAGGGATGCAAACTAAAGTGAAGACGGCTAAAACAAAGGCAAAAGAGGGCTGCAAACTAAAGTGAAGGAGGGCTGCAAAAGAGATGAAG
>LPNX010625906.1:326254-375250 GCA_001517045.1 Pseudotsuga menziesii | reverse complement strand
GAGTTTTTTGCCCTTGACAATTATGCTTTGCCTATAGCCGAGTATAATTGACGAGGTTTTCTCTCGCTTCCTCCAAAGCTAGAATGCCCGATTTTGAATTATGGGCCTTGGGGGGTTATTAGAGCCCAACTGAGTATATATAAACCTACTAGACATTATTAGAATAGACTATGGTCATGTCCTAAGTCACTAGGACCCTCAGAAAAAATTCCGAAAAAAATTTACTGGACGCATCAAATTTTTTATTTTTTAATTTTTTAATTTTCCCTAAGTTTTTAATTAAACTTTTCCATAATTTAAATGGAAAAATTCAATTTGTAATAAGTCAGTCATCCAGAACCCGAATTCAGTGATTGAAGGCTCTAACCTTAAGCAAAAAATCATTCATGATCAATCAGCCAGCTAGCTCCAAGTTTCAGATCATCATTCAGCCTCATAACTCATATTTTCTCAAAAAAGTCAGTTTTGGGAAAATAATGATTAAATAATAAAAATGATTATTTTGGAGAAAATCCAAATCTCTCCAAATTAATCCGAATTCAGCGAAATGAAATGCAGAATGACATGGCATCAAGCATTAATGATGATTGGAGTTAACAAAACTTGGTTTCAGTGAGCATTCAGTGAGCATTAAGTCCTCATCCACTTGGCCAATTCGCCTCCTTCAGTGATGACCACGCTTGGGTGAGTTGGAGCTTGCTCATTGGCTTGGTGTTTTGATCGAGGTTGAACTGAGGCATGTATTAATGATCTCTAGGTATTGGCTCCTCCATACCTAGCCTATGGCTCCTCCAAACCTCACGCCTACCTCTTCCTTCAAGCTCATGCCCCTCTCTCCTCGAGGAGGCGTCTTCACACGTGTGAGCTCATCATGTGTTGGTTTTCAGAGTTTAGGGTTGGAGTGGGGGAGCCTTGCCTAGGTGGAGGCCCCCCTCACTCACACCCACTTATTTTGAGGTTTGGGCTCTGAGTTATGTGTCGAGCCGGTTAGGTTTGGGTTTTTGGTTTTAGGGTTTTAGCTTGCTCTCTTTGTATAAATAGAGGCTCCTTTACCTCTATTCGGATGGAACTTCTGTGCTGGAGTTACTCTGCAAAAATTGTATTAAGCTTTGCTTACATTTGATTAATAAGAATTTCGACTTTGGAGGTCCATGAGCTCTTTGCATGTGGTGAATGTTTCATGGTTGAGGTGATACTGCTTCTAACCCATTATTGTTTTACTTGAATGAGATTAGTTTATTTGTTAAGCTCAAGAGGGCCAATGTTGGCACGATAGAGTAGTTGTTTCTAGTTTCAAATCAACTATTTATGCAAAGTAGGTTATAATCTTGATGAATATGAGTAGTTAGTTATACGTAATATTGATCTTGATTGAACTATCTTAGCATACTTTTCATGTATATGATCTCACTTGTATCTGAGTTTTGGTATTAGCAAGGTTCACAGGTTGAAGAAGGGTGCGAGTTCAGCGACATCTAGCCCAAGCTTGAAGCCACCGGTTATTTAACACATTGTGATTGCAGGGTTTACAAGCATCGTGGTGTTCTCATTCGAAAGAAAGTCGAAGTCTTCCTCCATCCCTTGTGTTCCATCCACAAGAAACTCCTTTCTCTACCCTTCTCTTTAAATTTTTGCATTGCTCATGAAATAGATCCAAGCTTTTAATACTCATTATTCAGATCTGTTTTTAGGGCTTTGTTAGATCTAGTTTCTTTCATTAGATCTAGGGAAAATTTGTGCTTTGCATGCAAAATTTCAAAATTTTTCTAAGTATAAAATTTTTCCAATTTTTTATTTTTGCATTGTCTTTCCTACCATCTTTTAATAATATATGCTTGCTGATTTCTTACTTTTGTGACAGATACAGCAGAAATGCTAGCGAAATTTTGAAGAATCAAGCCTAAAAAGACCCATAAATTCCCTTTTCTTCTTTCCTCTTTCTGCAGCTTGCTCCAAAGGCCTTCCAGGAATAAGAAAAGAAGCAAAAAAGGCATCAAAGGAAAGCATTGTAAACAAATTAATAAAGAGAAAGTGGGATTATGGCTCCCAAACCCCCCTTCCCCCATTTGGGGGAAGCTTGTATCGTCCATTTTTCATGCTTGCATATTTGTTTAATAATTTACTTAGAATAGAATAGGGAAAGATAGTTTATTTCTGATTAGTTCATCTTTCAATAAGTAGAAAAGATAAAAAAATTTCCTGTTTTATTTACTTAGCTAGTGCAAAGTTTTGTTTACCTTTTGATATAATATTGTAAAACCTAAAAAATATCAAAATCTCTTGAATCTCACTTTGTGGATCAAGAGTGCTCTCTATCGGAGAGTTGCTTTTCTTTTGTTTTGTTTACTTACCCCCGTGCTCTCTCGATTAGGGCATAAAAACCTGAAAGAGACTCTTGGGTAGATTAGCTCTTTTTATTTTTCTTAAGTTTAATCAATTAATTAACTAAGTCTCTTGAACTTACCGTAACCCAAGTCAAGAGCACTCTCTATCGGAGAGCATAGTTAGACTTGCATTTTCCTTGCATTAGGCATTTAGATTAGCCAAGTCTCTTGAACCTCTATCATAAAACTAGGTCAAGAGCGCTCTCTGTCGAAGAGTTTTAATTAATTTACTTAATAAAATTTGCCACTCATATTCCCATAATTAATTAACTTCATTGATTATCCTTCACCTAGTATGCTCTACCAACTTTTGGGTTGGGCTTGTACTCAGAACGGTGAACGGACTTGCTAAGTTCGCAAAGAAAAACATAATAAAACTTAACCCCATAACCAACGCACCAACGTTGTAGAAAATTTCATAAGTTTTTCTTAGTAAAGGCGTCGGAACTCCCCGCTGTCTAAGCTTCTCAGCTAGCTGGTCAATCTTCGCGATATCAGCCTGGAATACTGGGCGAGCCGTCATGTCTCCAACAGATTAACTTGGAACATTTTTCCGGCTATTAAAAACCTTTCGCTGAAACCATAAGCAAGATCATTTAAAACACTTAAAATATACCAAGAGCACTTGCACAACGTTACATCCACTAGCTTTATTTTAGGACTTGGTTTTAAAGCATTGCAGATCTTTGACTCCATAAAGGCACTGGTCTATTAATCTATGCGTGATTGTTACATCTGAATCACTTGTCTTTGGCATATTTAAATTTTTATCTGTGAATGCATCTTCATTTTATAAAGTCTTGAATTATTGTCTATCTTTTAATTCTTGTGATAGCAACGTGGATTGCTTTGTCTTATGTTTCGAATTCATAATAAACAAGCATATTTAATCACAATAATTCCTAAACAACACCCATCTGCATCCGTAACCATTAAAAACACTTTAAGAACTTAAGAGCCATAGAAACTCTTTTGTAGGGACTACCCCCCTTGGCTTCGTTAGGAGTTACCCTAAACGAAGGAGTTAGGAGTAGGAGACAATACCTAGCTCTGTGCTTGCCCCAAGGTCACACCTCTCCCACTTTCCTAAGTGAGGACACAGCTTTCGGAAAGTTTATGCTGCTGGTGTGCAATCGGCGGACAACAGTATGAAGAAAAAAGATTGGGTTAAAATAACACCTTATTGACATCAAATTGTAGAAATCAATACTTTAACCAATCATTTCATCAACATGGTTTTGAAAAGAAACAATTGGCCTATATAACGAAAAATATCAATGCCAATATAGTTGGATCTCAAAGTAGAAATCATGGGAAACACAATACATCAAGATCTTTCCGAGAATCCTATAAATGTTCAACTTCACAAAAAATTGAGCTAGGATGGGTAGACCCTTTCACAACTCGATAATCCTAGTCAATGCTTAGAAGATCACAACATCTTGCATCATCAATTATAACAACAAGAAGGACAAAGAATCCTAAGAAGGTGTTATGAGTCAAAACAAAGACATAACTATTTTTTATGCTTTGAGGACAAAGCATTTAAAAGGGGTAGGCAATGTAGTGAACATAAATATATAAATATACATACATTAATAAAAAATAACAATAAAAAATAATGATTAATAATAAATGAAAAGACACTTCATAATTAAAAGGCATCATCTAATGAAGGGACATGACCTATCAAGCTATCAACCATGGTGACCAGTCAATGCATATCTAAGCATACCATCTCGTGGCATTATATATATATATATATATATATATATATATATATATATATATATATCACTCAATTAGTATATACTTGTCCTTTATGGATTTTAACTTGTTGTCCTTCTTAAATTAGTTATTCAGTAACTGAACTATGTTCATAATGGAAAATTAACTTTGTTCCTAGATATCTCCTAGGAAAACATAAATAAATATTATCTCCTAACCAACTCCTGACTGACAAGTCAACAAAGAAACTAAAATGATAGATTCCAAGTGGGAATGCCAGATCTCATGATCTCTGAATAGGATGTCTCCACAAAAGAAAGGTGTTTGACCATAAGAAATCACCAAGAGGGACATGTGGACCCTCCCCCTAGGGTGCGCTCCTCAAAATAGTCTCAACAGATGTGTAAATATGACAAAAAAAGAAATCCACTCCTCTAGTTCAACAAGCAAGATGTGGATGGATGCCAACTACATGCCCAAAATAGACAAAACAACGAGGGCGCTTTTGGTAATGCATCACCCATCCCATCCTCCAAGAAATAACAACCATCAAAAAGTGTGCCAGAATTAGATCCATGAGTTAAACTAGCATGAAACAATGTGCTAGTATAGATCCACATGCACAGTGCTCCAAATAGGCTCAAGATCCATTTTATGAGGGAATGACCCCATCAAAACTGCACTAAGAAGTAGTCAAACCTCAATACACATGCTAGAAAGAAAGAAGGGACGGTTACACACGTGTATAGTCAACCATCCAAGAAGCACCTACCATTGCTAAAAGGGCCCACATGGGTTTGGGCGCTCATGTAACAATGTGATAATGCATGAATATACAGTAATCTAGACATTTGAAAGCTAGAACTCAATGCAAAAAGAGGAGTGCCATCCCCAAGTGATGAGTCACCATATAAAATATGTCATAGAGATATCCATACAACCTAGGGCATTCCATCCAAGGTGAATCTCTCGTGCAAGTCAACAAGATAACCACTAGAAATGTGATCAACCCATGGAACTTATTGCCACCCAAGTTGCACTTGAATGGACTTGTGGTTTTTCTGCCAAGAGATTGAACACTTACTTGTTCAAGTTCAGAAGCTCAGAAGTCCAGGCAGACATTTTTGGCCCATTTTTGTTCATGCATGTGCCATATCCCCATGGGGGAATTGTCATAAAATCACGTAGCATGACGAATTTTATTAAAAGGCTTGGCCTTCCTAGGACTTGGTCATCAGGACATAACTCTAGAGTGTTTTTTCCTTGTTAATTATATATTGATTTTCAACGACTTATATTTCCAAGTTTTTCACTCAGTCCTCCAAAGCTGGAGTAATTGTTCTGATGGTTAGGCCTTAGGGGGTTATTACAGCCTAGTATCTAATGTATATTACCATGCTAGTCATTATTCTAGAGTCTTATGGACATGCATTAAGTCCCCCCTAGTTTTGTTTTTATTTTTTCGTTAATAAAAGAATTTCCGCAAAAAACGGGATATTTTAATTGTAAAAGACCATGAAGTCCTAAAAGTGGTATTAGGAGACATAATTTGCCATGGGGGTGTTCGTTTTCTATCTCAGAGCACCCACTTTACCCATTTACCCACTTTGAGAGTAAAATTAGTGATTTTTAATCACTTACATGATTTTCTCTCGAAAAGTGAATAAAAATGCTAAATGAATGGGAAACATCAACATCCCATTATTCAGGAAAACATGTCTGGGACATGTTTCAGTCATCTTTGGTTGTGGCATTTGATTGATGGGTTAAATGCGAGTTGGATAGGAGCCAAGCTTTGTGATTGGATTCATGATAGAGATCTCAAGGAAGAGGTGGCGCATCTCCAAGAGAGGGGCACATATGTCAATAAGGAAGGCGCATTCTTGATTGGAGATGTGGCGCATGAGGGAAAAGGAGTCGGACACCTCTCCAGTTAACTCATTCCTTCACTCTAGTCTCTCAAACACTCGGCAAAAGGGGGCCCCTTCATCACTCAAGCTCTCTCTCACACATGGCAATGCGCCCTCTTTGAAGGATGCACCCCTCTTTTCTATTTAAGCAAGCCTTTCCTCCTCATTCTGGATCGATAAGGTGGAACCTCTACTTGAACTCTGATTGTATTGTAATATCTTTTGTTGGAAATAAAAGGCTTTGGAGGTCACAAGTGGTGTATCTCTTTCATGTGTGGATGATAATTCTTAACTGCTTATGAGGAAATATGTATTGTGTTTTTTCTTGCAATATTGTTGATTGAGTTTGGCCTCTGAAAGGGAGCTATCTCCCAGTAGGGTAAGATTAGAAAGCTAGCTTGCTTATAGTCTTACTAATCATTTTCTTTAGATCTCTTAGAAGTGCATGTTTATTTCGGCTAATGTCCATGCTTTGTAAGTTTCTATTGTAAGTGGCACCAAGTTATTTAACCATTTTTCTTTGCAAGGATTTCTAATTTAAAGGTTATCAAGCTTGGAGAAGGGACTGAGTGAGTAAGCATCCTCCTCATCTTCAAGATCTACAGAAGAACATAGTCCCTCTGTACTCCACCATACAAGACTCCACTACCCAAGCTTTCCAAGGATCAAGCGTCTTCTTCTCCCTCCTTCAATTTTAAATCAATCTCTTTTGGTTGCTTTTTTTTACAAACTTGGGCAAAGTAGATCGAATTACAAAGAATATCAAATATTAGTTTGCTAAGTATGTTTTTTTTAAATATGAGATCTGAGTGATTAAAGCTTCATTTTTAGTAGATCTAGCTTCCTAGCCAAGTACCTAAACTCATTTAGATTTATATCTTCCGAAGTACTTAACTTTCAGAAATTTATTTTATGCTTCTAATGCTTGATTTGGCATATTTAGTGCCACTCTAGTGGCTGTTTTCTGTCTTTTGATGAACAGGTAGGAGGAAACTCTAGCAAAAATTTAAGGATTTGGGCCATCCGAGACCCCCCCCCCCCATCTTCTAATTTTCTTAAACAACATTTTTCTTCCATAGATTTGTAAGTTTGTTGATCCAAATTTATAAAGGACCACAAACATTCCCAAATTGTAAAATCATAATAAAAAAAAGTGGGCTACCTAGTGCATAGTCTCCATCCTCCCTAATAAGGGGATCTGTGTCATTTTCATGGCATCCATTTTTCTTTGTTTTCTACTTTATTTTATTTCGATTTACTAACCCTTAGCTTACTTTCCTTTTCTTAGGATAGATTAGATTAGTTGCTTTTTATTCATTTCCTTTACTTCATGTAACTAACCAAGACTCAAATCCCCCACTATGCTCTTGTGACCACTGCAGGCTTGCTTGATCGCTGGTTTCAATAAAAAAGGGGATTTCAAGTTGATAGTATGATAGGAAAATCCATCTGAAGCATTATTGTCAAAGTGAGATGTTACATTGAACATGGCGTGAAGTCAGGGGGATACTCATTAATGACATTTGTGTTAGAGTTTTCACTTTAATTCAAATTGATTAGAATCTTTAACTGAAAGAATAACAAGCACAACAAGATACACAAGACACAAAGATTTTCCTCGGGGAAACCATAAAGGAGAAAAACCTGCAAACTTCCTCAAAATAGTTTGTCACTAATACAATATCATAAAATGGAAAAACCCAAGAATAAGAAGTCTTATGCAGCTCTCTCTCTTTCTCCTCTAGCGAACTTGTCCTCTCTCTCTCCTTATGCAAACTTGAGAGTGAGTGACTGTGTGTATAAATAGGGAGATGGAAAAACCCAAGAATAAGAAGTCTTATGCAGCTCTCTCTCTTTCTCCTCTAGCGAGCTTGTCCTCTCTCTCTCCTTATGCAAACTTGAGAGTGAGTGAGTGTGTGTATAAATGAGGGAGGGCGCCTCCCTATTTATACACATCAATTGACTGACCTAAAACCTAACCGGGCTGATCTCCTGACCTAGCAGGGTCGCGCACTACTAGCGAGACTCAAAAATACATTTTATTATATTAATCCTAGGGACTACTGTCCCAACTTACAACGAAGATTTTACCTCAAAGACCAAACATAATAATGACATCCCGAACGGAGGAAAAACATCTTCGACAGGGGTACAATGAAATACAATAATAATATACAACAGAATATCTTCTTAAGTTACATTTACAGCAACACCCCCTCTTAACTTGAAAGGTATTCTCTCGCTACAGTCATCAACACTCTGGTCACGTCATCATCGCTAGATCATCATCATCGTTGCTGCTGTAGTCCTCATCTTCTTGATCATTAATTAGTGACATCTTTCGAACCTATGCGTCATAAGAAGTTTCTACAAAGCCAACCCTGTTTCATGTTGGGTGTAGGCCTAGCTCGCATCTAGGTCTTCATCATATCCACGAGCAAGTCTCACGTAGGCACAGCCCAGGACCACACATTACATTGCCATTGCAATCACCTGCGTCTCCTACTGTAATCTCATTGTACTAGATCATCTCATCATCACACACACAGAGGAGCCTCAATGCACACCTCATGTCCAACATACCACCTGCGTTCTACCAGCATGGGAGCATTGCCAAGAGCACTCTAGGTGCGTTACCTGCGTCTTCCACCATGCGAGAATCGCCTAGAGTACCCCAGGTCCAGTACGACTCTCAATGGTCAGTCTACGTTCTACCAGCATAGAAGCACGCCAGGAGCACCCTAGGTGCATTATGTCCCAAGGACCACCTGCATCTACCACCATGCAAGAATCACCTAGGCACACATCAAGTGTCTTTGTGACCGGTGGACTTCTTCTCATTTCCAGTATAGGAGCACGCCAAGAGCACCCCATGTGCATTACGTCCCAAGGACCACCTTCGTCTACCACCATGCGAGATCTCGCTCTAGTGCATCTGTTTCTTCCATTCTCTCATCATCTCCAGCATGGGAGCACACGAGGAGCACCCCAAGTGCATTACATCCCGAGGACCACCTGCATCTACCACCATGCGAGAACTTGTCACTCCCTCTTTCTAGGGACCTTGATTTGGATGACACCAAGTCTCTCTCTGAAGTATTCCAACTTCCCTCTGGCTAACGGCTTGGTCAATACATCAACTATTTGCTCGTCTGTGGCCACATACTGCAACTTTAGTGGTCCTCTCTGCACCATATCCTAGATATAGCGATACTTGATCTCGATACACTTCGACTAGTCATGGAACATTGGGTTTTCCGACAACTCCATGCAACTCTAGTTGCCAAGAAAGATACAAGTCGCCTCTAATTCGAGATGAAACAAGTCAGACAGTGGCTTCTGAAGCCATACTGCCTCACAACTAAACAAACAGGCTGCAACATACTCTACTTCGGCTGTACTTAGCGCCATGCAGGACTGCTTCCCGCTAAACCAGGAGATCTTATTGGATCCCAAACTATAGCAGCATCCCGAAGTGCTCTTCCTATCAGTGGCGCAGCCTACCCAATCTGAATCAACATAACCGTGCAGGTTAATCTTCTAATTCACGTCATACTTGAGCCCATACTCAACTGTACCCTTCAGGTACCTCAATACATGCTTTGCAGCAATTAGTTGAACATGTCTCAGATCCGTCAGGAATTGGCTCAAGGTGTTCACAACAAAGGATATGCCTGGCCTCGTGTTCGTTAGGTACATCAATGAAGCAATCATTTGTCAATACATCATGGCATTAACTGACTCTGATGAAGCATCACACAGTAACCTCAAGTTCGATGCCATTGGTGTGGCCATTGCCTTGCAGTCCAACATTCTGAATCTCTTCAGAGTCTCCACAGCATACTTTTCTTGACCAAGGAAAATCCCATCCGCATTTTGCCACACCTCCAAGCCTAAGAAGTAATGCATCATCCCTAGGACTTTCATCTCAAATTCAGTGGCAAGCCTCCTCTTTGCATCTACAATGAGCTCATTCTCACCTGTCAAAAATAGGTCATTAACATATAACAGGAGTATCATTGGTCTTTCACCTTCAACCTTGAAGTAAAGGTTGGAATCTGCTTTACTCTTGGTAACACCTAAGCTCATCAGAAAGTTGTCCATCTTACTGTACCATGTCTTGGGTGCCTATTTCAATCAGTACTAGGCTTTCTTTAACTTGCACACATGAGTCTGTCTGTCATGTGTCTCAAGTCCCAGTGGTTGCTCCACGTACACTTCCTCTTCAACTACACCATTCAAGAATGTTGTGTTGGCGTCCGTCTGGTGTACCTTCCATTTAATTACTGCAGCCAATGCAAGTATAGATCGAAAGGAAGTGTATCTTAATACGGGTGCAAATGTCTCCTCGTAGTCTATGTCTTGTTTCTGGGAGAAGCCACGTGCCATGAATCTTGCCTTGTGTTTTTCAATGCTACCATATGTACCATGCTTGATCTTGTAGATCCACTTCGAAGTCACAACAGACTTCCCTTCTAGTCTCGAAACTACCTCCCAGACATCATTCTTCATAATCGACTGGTACTCCTCAATCATGGCATCCCTCCATTCTTTCTCTTATGTTGCTTCTTCGTAGTTGGAAGGTTCCTTATCAATGATGTCACACAGCAAGGCCACATATTTGTTGTACGGTTTGGATCTTTTGCTTTCTCTCTGCATCCCTTCTGTCGTGTCATACCTCTTTACATCTTGTATTAGTTCTCGTGCCCATTCTAGTCTTCTTTTGTGGGAGTTCTTCTCGCGAAGTGGTTCTACAGGTTCTTGTGGTTTTGTCATGTCATGGTCTTCATGGTCTTCTAAAATTGCTTCTTCCATTACAATGTCTCTGACTCTGGTTGTTTCAGGTTCTTCGACCTCTTCAATAGGTACTTTTCTTGATCTGGAGTATGCTAAGTCTTCATCAAATGTTACGTCTCTGCCGATGTCGATCTTCTTAAATCCTGGGAAGTATATTCGATAGGCCTTTGAAGTGTTGTTGTATCCTACGAATATTCCCTTCCTTCCTGAAGGATCGAGCTTGGTCCTCTTTTCCTTTGGGATGTGTATGTCCACTGGGCAGCCAAATATCCTGAGATGGCTGACATCTGGTTTCTCACTTGAGAAAGCCTCTTCTGGAGTCTTGTTGTCTAATACCCGGTGAGGTGTACAGTTTTGTACAAACACAGTTGTCCTTGTTGCTTCTGCCCACAAGTGCATCAAAAGATCCTTGTCATGTAGCATTGATTTTGCAGCTTCCATTATTGTTTAGTTCTTTTGTTTTGCAACGCCATTTTGTTGAGGATTGTAGTCTGTGCTCAACTCCCTCTTAATCCCAAATTCTCTGCAAAGTTCCTTGAATTCTTCCGAGGTGAATTCTCCGCCATTATCTGACCGTGAAGTCTTGATCTTCCTCTCAGTCTGATGTTCGACCAAGGCTTTGAATTCCTTAAACTTGCTAAATACCTCATCTTTTCTTTCAATAAATAGATCCAAGTCTTACAGGAGAAGTCATCTATAAAGGAAACATAATATACATACCCGCTTAGTGAGCTGGATGACATGGGCCCGCATACATCTGAGTGGACTATCTCCAATATTCCTTTTGCTTTGCTTTCATTGTTGGGAAACGCCTTCTTTATATTACTTCCTTGTGCACATCCCTTGCAAACGCCTTTATGTTTTCTCTGGATTTCTGGAAGTCCTGAAACCGCTTTGCTTGCAATAGGTAGTGCTCTATAGTGCACATCTGCAAGCCTTCTATGCCATAGTTCACTTGGTTCTATGGAGTCATGAACCAATGCTTTTTCAGGTTGTCCCTTCAATTTGTACAAGCCTCCCTCTTGCTCTCTAATTACTGTTGCATCATCTATTGTCTTTCCTTTTGGCCACATTAGGACTTAGCCATCAACAAATGCAACTCTTATTCCCTTTGCATCTAGCGCAGAGATGGAGAGAAGATTCTTCTTCAATCGCAGAACATATAGAACATCTTTTATCTTCAGGGATTTGTCGAAGTCTAGCTTGTAGGAAGCTTCTCCACTTCCTTTTATGGGGTATTGATAATCATCCCCAAGTTTCACCTTGTGAGGTGACTCATGCTCAGATCGATTGATGAATGATTCTTTGTATCCCGTCATATGTTTAGATGCACCACTATCTACAAGCCAATCATTGTTCCATGTGTGATAATGCCCGTAAGTGCTCAGATTAAGACATATTCTTCATCACTTGAAGAATCAACTCTTTCTTCTCTGATTCTTTTCCTTGTTGGTTCATTGTCTTCAGCAGTGTGAGCCTGATGTCTTTTCTTATTGAGCTTCTTGGTGGAGGAGCCTTCGTTTCTGGGACAATCTCTGGAGTAGTGTCCCTTCTCATCACATGTGTAACATCTGAAAATGGAAAGATCTCTTCTGGGTTTTCTTCATCTTTTGTATTGATGATCATCCCTTCTGTTGTGATGGTGGTCCTCCCTCTTGTTGTGATCCCTTCTGGTGTGAACTGTGAGAACTTGGCAATTTGTTGCTCTCATCTTTTCTTCTCTTGTTATGAGTCAAGCTTCTTCCTATGTGCATTCTTCCCAAAGTCTGCTAAAAGATAAGTCACATGACACGAGGACACGGGACACGAAAATACGAGTATTCGACATGAGACACGACGACCCCGAAAATAGGACACGGGGGACACGTTTTATATATATATCTTAAAAAATTATATATAAATATATATATTAAAAAAAATAAGATGTACATTTTTTAAAAACTAGAAGTATATACAATGTACAGCGATCATAATATCATTCAATTGAAATATGACAATGACGAATCAATAATACAATTATCAATGAATCATGAACTTTGAACCATAAACTGCATATTTGATATTTTTTATTAAACCACAAAAATCAAAATGTATTACATAGATATCGAGAGAATGCCGTCAACAAATACAAAATAGAGTAGATACTGCTTAGTACTAAGTTTAGCATCTACAGTACTGCTAGATACAAAATGAAAATACTAAATAGCCACAGGGAAGAATATCATAGCTCATCAATGGTACTAGCCACTGTCAATCGTCATCCTGCTCCTCTATGTGAAAATTAGCATTACTATCGTAGCTCTTTCCTCTATACCCTTTTTGACAGGACACATGTCTAGAAATCAGGACACGTTCCTAGCACGTGTCCGACACGTGCTGGAAAGTGTCCAGATTTTCGGACAAAAATTTTGGTGTCGGACGCGTATTAAGGCAAGTGTCGTGTCCAACACGTGGAATACGGGACACCAGCCCTATTTGGAAGTGTCCTGTTACTTAGGATAAAAGTGATCAGCTTCTTTCTGGCACATATTCCTTTAATGAATGAATCCCATGATCTTGGGAGACCGTTCAACGTGGTCATAACAATCAGTGTAGTCAAACTCGGACTCGACAAATACTCCGCTGGCTTGGGACTCGGCCGACTCGTCGACTCGGATAAAACTCGAATAAGACTTGGCAAATAGAAAAAAAAATCAAAATATAGTAAACTTTGTGCACAAATATTATCCAAATATTTCTAATCCATATAAATTATAACACCACATTCTATGCAGAAATTCATTTGATCATCTCATAAATGATCTTAAACCTTATATAATTATAATTTATAAATTCATATATATATTTTAAATAATTCTATACTTTATAATATTTATAATTGTAAATTACATTAATAAATCTATAGTTAATTTAATTGTAACTTATAATAATTCATAGTATACATTGAATAAATGATCCAATTTTAAATTTATTATTATGCTAACTTTATAATTTAAAACATTTTTAATCTATTATTTAAAATGTGTTAACTTTATAACATGCTTTATTATTTAAAATGTGTTAACTTTATGTACAAGTTAGAATTTAGGAGTCAATTGGCACGAGGAATTTGCATACTCAATTGGCTCGTTTAAATGAGTTGTTAAATAGGAAAGGGAATTGTCTATCCCCCGATAACATCATGAACTGATTCGTCTAGCCCGAGACTTGAATTTGTAGAATGAAGAGATGCTTAGGTAGCTTGTTGACTTTGATTTTATACGATGAATTGGTTAGGGCTGACCTATCTATCCACATCCAGCTAGAAACAGCTCCATCAAATCCGACTTCCTTTGAGGCACAAGGAACTTCTTGCTGCCCACCAAAGTGACTTGCGCGGGCATTATGTGTTCATATGTGGGCGGGATAATTGTTTGCAATTGTCGTCGAACACAATCTTCCATGTCGTCAATAACCATTCATAATAATTGTTTGCCATCAAAAATCTAGACCATCGTCCACTGGCAGCCATAGTAAAATCCAAAGTAATGCAAACTTAGGGTCAAAGTCAACCACCCAAAAAGAGACTGCGCTAGTAACACAGACTCGCAAGTTTTCGGCGATTTCGCATGAGTGATGAGTTAACCACGAGGCCGTAGGAGTCCTGAGTATGGAGGGTGAGTATGAGTCGAGTACTCGTTTCAAATCTCACTCGGCCAAACTCGGCTAACTCAACGAGTCTTCAGCAAGTGAGATAACACTGATAACAACCTCTCCTTCTTCTACCTTCTCTTCAACTACTTCGAGTTGTTCCTTGATTTGGGTAACCCTCATGAAGTAGGATTGCATGGTCTCTGATTTTTGTATCTTCACATTATTTAATTGGTTGTTTAATGTCATCTTCTAATTGATGTTCTTTCCTTCGAACAACTTCGTCAAAGCATCGAGGGATGAGATGATCCTTAATAGAACTTGCAATCATTCTCTTGGCCTTGACCAATTTCTTCTTATGGATAGCCTTAGCCTCATCTCCCTCTGGGGCTAGAACTTCCTCATTGATATACTTATCCAAATCATTTTCTTCAAGGATCAAGGAGATCCTATACTTCCATGCTCGAAAGTTATCAGCTCCCCCAAGCATATCATCATCAAGATGGGTGTGGTGAGTCATTTTGAAATGAGAACCTCAAATGGAAATAGTAGAGATTTACATCTTACCAATTTGGGATGCCCAACTTGGTTCTGGTGTTGGCTGACCTAGGGTTCCATAGAGAAACCCTAATTTTCCAAACATGGAATCTTGGAATTATGTCTAGAAGAGTCATCAAGCAATGGCGTGCCTTTACTTGATATGACAGATTATTTCAGTTGGAGGAGCAAAATGAAGGCTTATTTGAAGAAGTTTGGTGTTTGGGAGATTGTTATCAGTCCACCCGCTCCATCAAACAAGAAGGGAAAATCATCTGCACAGAAGGAGGCAAAGAAGGACAACACCACATCCTTGAAGTTCCCCATGGATGGACTTCCCAACTCAGTGAAGGAAAGTGTAGGAGAGTACACTTCATCCAAAGACTTATCGTTCAAGTTGGAAAGTGGGTATCAGAAGGAAAAACCAGAACCCGAAAAGATAGATCAAGAATCAAAAGACAAGCCCCCAAAAGAGATCAATCAAGAAGATGACTCCAGTAAAGGTATGGACTCTTGTGATTGTAATGATAGTTTGTGTGATGAAATTGAGAAGGTTCTTTTGCAAATGATGATGAAGGGCTATCAAAGATTGCACATGAGATACATCTCACGTTGCTAAATATTTATCTCAGAGCCAATTGGTTCCTAAACACAGTAAATCTCAACCAGAGTGACTTCACAAAGTTCAAAAAGAAAATCTTGGACTCCTTGAATGAATATCAACAGAAGACCATGATAATGAAAATGTTGCTTGTGAAGCTAATGAAAGTGTTGCTTGTGAAGCTCAAACACAAGGACAAAGAGTTGCGGGATCAAATAAAATACAAGGATGCTGAAGAAAAATAAATAAAGACTAAATTGATCAGTCAAAAGGAAGAACCAGAAGAGCCCGCTGAAGAGCTTGAAGAAACTAAAGAGGTCAATCATGTTCTAAAGACTCAACAGGAGGAAGCCAAGAGGATAGAAGAAATCCTAAAGAGTCAGTTGGAAGAAAAGGAGGAGACAATCCAAAAGTTGGAAATGGAGGTAGTTGGTCTCAGGAAGAAAGGTAAGAAGAATGAAGCCTTTGTCAAGTTCCAGGACAGTTCAATTGTCCTAGATAAGATCTTGGATTGCCAAAGATCCCCACTCGACAAAACTGGTCTTGGTTACAAGAAGAACAAAGAAAAATATGAAGATGACACTTGGTCTCTGAAGACTCCAGAAGCAGGTCCATCAACGTCCAGAGCTGCTCCACATGCCTCTGTACATAGCAACGAGGACTTTGGAAGATCAAAGATGAAACAAGGAGTTAAGTCTATTCCTCAAAGCAAGCTCAAAAAAAACACAACTCCAAGAACCAGGTATGAAAGTGCTTTCAATGGTTGATTGACTAGAGGGTCATGAGCAGCAATGAGCAGATGAACAAAATGATTGATGAGCAAAGTTGATGAGCAGCTTGACCAGCAGTATTGATGTTTAATATGACAGTGATGACATGGACAAAAAGCACACTTGACAGTGATATGTGTGTGTGTGATGAGTATGTTGAGACAGTGAGCTGTAATTGTAAAAGCAAGCTTGTCTTGCTTTTGAGGTTAAGATACCTCAAACCCTTCTTAGCAGGGTCTAAGAAAACCAGGCAGGGTCCTGGATGAAGAGTAGGTGCTCTTTGTATCAATAGGTGCTGATTTTACCTCACGGTTGTATCCGTTCCAAAACAAATACAAAAAGATTACAAAATCATATGGTGTTGTGTTCTCTTGTGCTATGGTTCTTGTTATGACTCCATGATTCATGTGCTTATGATTTATAAATGATGAAGTGGTAGATGTTTATGAAATGATTATGTAAATGGTACAATAATACATTGATGAATTAGTTGTTGATTGTTAAAATTGAAAAAGTAATAAAGACTGCACACACAAATTCACCCCCCCGTCTCTGTGTGCCTGGTGTGTCTAACAATTGGTATCAGAGCCAGCCTTGCAAGCTTGAAGGAGATCCTTAGACACAATGGATGAACAAACAGGTTGTTCAATGAATGAAGTACCAGAGCAAGCACTCACAAAGATTGAAAGAAAGGTCCTCGATAAATTGAAGAAATCCAGGGAAAAGGATGAGCTGCAGCAAAGACTCTAGATGACATCCTTAGTTATCAGAGCTCACCACTTGTCAAGACTGGGTTAGGCTATGATAAGGAAGAGACCACTGAAAACTTCAAGCTCCCAAAGAAGAAGACAGAAGAGAAGCCTAGGAGTTATGCTGAGATTCTGAAGAGTCTTAAGGATGGCGAAGAAAGCAAGAAAGAACATACTAAAACTCAGCAAGGAAGAACCAGTCATCATGATCTGCCAAGAAGGACCATGTCACAAAGAAGACCACTTGTTTCCATATATGGATTTAATGGGTATTGTTTTTCTTGTTCTAACTTCAGTCATAAGGCTATGGATTGCAGACTCCATGGAAGAATAAGTGTTGGAAGCCCCAGTAACAAGGTTAGATGCTGGACATGCAACCATGTGGGTCACATTGTTGCACATTGTCGTATGATGAGGTGTTATAGTTGCAGTGGCCTTGGGCTTAAATCTCAAGAATGTTGGAGTACACAGAAGCAACCCATGAGAAGGTTCTCATACAGCACATCAAGGAAAGCTAGTACAGATGAAGGAACAAACGCTGAAAGGACAGATGCAAAGAATCAAATATGGATGAAGAAGACCGAGCAGATACAGATAGAGAAGTTGATCAGAGCAGGGAGGATGGCTGCCATACGGAAATCCAAGCTTGAGGTCTCGCAAAGACCTTATCACACCTTGGGTTCATAAGGTTGGAGGATGAACTCAAAGGAGAAAGGATGGTTACTCCAGGTATACAGACAGGCCCTAGGATCGTACATATTGACAGGGGGAGTAGTAAGCAGTGATCAGAGATTTCAAACACAGGTATGTGGAAACCCTTTGCCATTGATGCCAAAGGGGGAGAGATGAAGGCAAAGGGAGAGATGAAGACAAAAGGGGAGCATGCTCACAGAGGGAGCATGAGTTGTTGTCATCAATGACAAAGGGGGAGATTGTTGATGAAATTGTCATTGATGCCTGTTACCAACTATTTTGTACAATAGTTGAACTTCCTATTAAGCCGCCAATTATCGAGCATGATAAATGCTCATCTCCAGAGTTCAGAAGTTCAGTGTGTTCCAGAGTTAGCCAGTTTTCAGCTGAACTTTTTATTTTTTGTAAAATACATGTTCATACCCCCTTGGGGAAAATGTAAAAAATGTCCTAGCATTTAAATTTTTATAAAAGGCTTGGCTTCCCGAACTTGGGCATCAAGTCGACTAGCCCAGAGTGTTTCTTCCCTTGGTTATTATTGGTAGTTGAACAAATGACCAATAATTTCTGAGTTTTTCACTCGCTCCTCCAAAGTTGGGGTAGTTGTCTTGATGTTTCGGCCTTGGGAGGTTATTAGAGCCTTCGTGTCAGTGTTTTTTGTCATGTTAGGCATTCCGATTGAGTCGTATGAACATGTACTAGGTCCCCATAAAGTTTCGTTGGATTCTGAGAAAAATAATTTTTTTTTTGTTTTTTAAGCCATTTTTTAATGGTTTAAATGGAAAAATTCAAACTATAATAAAAGTGTGATCCAGAGTCTGTTTTCGGCATGGTTGGGCTCATTTTCAAGCCCGGAGCAGCATCTTTACCCCAGGAGCCACTTTCACCATCAGTCGGGCAGCCGAAGCATTCTGAAAGTCAACATTCGGCTAAAAATGCATCAAGATGGCATTTTAATGCTAAAAATGGACAAATTGCATAAAATCCAAAAAATTAAATAGTCAAAATCAAAGTCAAAAATTGATATTTTAATGGTAAAGGGTGACTTGGCATATAAACCATGTGAGTTACGACCATCTCCAAGGTGACATGGCATTAAAACTTTGGTTTAAAGTTTGAGTTTGGATTAATATGTAAAAGGGATGACGTGAAGTAGAAGTGGTCACGCTTATGTGGAGCTGGTGAGTGGGATAAGCATGAAAGGTGGACCCATCCACTTAATGCATTATAAAATAAGCTATGGTATATAAATTATAATTCATATGCTAGCGAATTGTTTGAAAGGAATGGTGACGTGAGGGTTGGAGTATTCATGCTAGCACTATGGTGTGGACCCTACGCATATGTTTTAAACCATAGTATTATAAACCAATTGCATGGCATGCAAATTGTGTATAAGAGGAGGACACGTTAAAAATTACATGAATGGAATCACGTGAAGTTCCTCACGCTGGCTCGTGGATGGATACGAATGGGTGAGGGTGGACCCCTCCCCATTCATCAATAAACTCATGTTTAAACCTTGCATTAATTCAAACCTTTTGCCAAGCCTATCGTACGACTCACATGGAAGGAAGCTCACGCGTGAGGAATTGAAGGCTGTCGATTTGGAGGTTGGTGAATTTTGGTGGGGGTTTGATTGGGTGTATTGGCAGCTTCAGCTCTTGTTCAAGCCCAATTCAGCTCCGCTTAACTCCGAATTGATCTCTGGTATTTTGCATAAATAGAGGTGCTTTGCACTCTTTTCTTCATGGAACTTTTGTGGTAGAGTTACTCTGAGAAAATTGTATCAGCATTTGCTTTGGAATTGTTAATAAAGATATTCGACTTTGGAGGTCTATGGGCTTTTGATTGTGGTGAATTCTTCATGGTTGAGGTGATATTGTCTCTAACTCCTCTCTTTCAATACTTGTATGCATTTAATTAATTTGCCAGCTCAAGAAGGCCATTGTTGGCACGGTAGAATAGCCATTTGTTCTCAATTTGGTTATTTATTCAAAGTAGATTAATATCTTGATGGACATGAGTAGTCAGTAATACGAAATGTTGATCTGGATTTGATTTTGTTAGCATACCGACATATGATTTTTTGATCTCACTTCTTGTATTGAGCATTTGTGTGTGAGCAGGCTTCACCAGTTGTAGAAGGAAGTGAGCTCAGCTACTTCTATCCCAAGCTTCAAACAACCATTTTTGAGTTTAACATTTTGTGACTGTAAGACCTAAAGGGCTCATTATCTTTTGCTACAAAAAAGAAAGCTAGGAGCAGCTCTCTCTCTTGTGTTCCATCCACAAGATAAAAACATTCTTTTGGTTACTAGTTACTACAAGAAGCCCTAAGCTCCATTTATCCACCCTTTGGCTTCTTCTTTCTTGCCTTGTTTGGCTTGTCCTCCTCTTCTCTTTTCGCTGCCCTCTTTTTGTCCTCTCTCTCTTTTTTGCAGCCCTCTTTCGCTGCCCTCTTAGCCCTCTTTCGCTGCCCTCTTTTCCCTCTTTCTCTCTTTTTTGCAGCCTTCTTTACTGCTGTTCGCTTTCCCCTTTTTCCTCTTTTCCTCACATTTTTCAGCCCTCTTTTTGCTTCCATTTTGCCCCATTTTACCCTCTTCCTCTTTCCCACTTTGCGTGTAAAGTTTTGCATCTAGTTTTACTTCAAAAAGACTAAAAAATTTTGCATTTTAAAAGGGTGGTTTTGCACTTAGAATAATTTCATTTTTGTTCGCATCTAGATTTACTTTGATTTTATTAACGAATAATAGGTGCTTGAGCCATTGTTTGTTGTGAGCAGATACTGAAGAAGAGGTCAACCAAAGACAAGTCTAAAGACATGGAAATATTGAAGAAAAAGTTCCCAACAAGAAGACAAACCACATCCTTTTTTTTGTAAAAGCCATTGAGGCTCCTTCCATTTTAACTTTCCAAGTTCTTTCAAAGGTTGAAAATCCAAAAGATTGTAACAGTTTAATAAAAGTTTCGTGAGTGGGGTCTTTCATCCCCCACACCCAGCTTCCCCATTTGGGGCAATCTTGTAGTGGCATTTTGTTTGAGTGGTTTGCTAGCTTAGATTTACTCCACTAGATTGGTTTCATTTTATGCTTAGAGTAGTGATTGCTATTTTAGTTCATTATTAGCATTTTTAATCATTGTTTTACAATTTTTGAGCTATCACGTGGTTTCATATTTACAAGCTGATTGTCTCTTAAAATAAACCAAAGTCTCTTGAACTTGCCATAACCCAAGTCAAGAGCACTCTCTATCGGAGAGCATAGTTAGATTTACATTTTCCTTGCATTAAGCATATAGAATAGTTAAAGTCTCTTGAACTTCCGTAATAAGACGAAGTCAAGAGCACTCTCTTTGTCGGAGAGTTGAACTGTGTGCTCATAATAATAAAATCATTCCAACTCACATTTCCCCACTTAAAATTTACTTCGTTGTTATCCCTCACCTAATATGCTCTGCCGACCCTAAAAAGTTTGACTCATACTCAAAAAGGTGATCAGATTTGTTAATCTTGCAAGTGATAACATAATAAAATCTTTACCCCCACAACCAACGCACCGGTATTGTCAAAATCATTCGAGTTGTTCTCAGTAAGGGCGCCGGAACCCCCCATTGTCTAAGTTTCTCGGCTTCCTAGTTAATTTCTCTGAACACCTAGCCCAGGATACTGGATGGGCCAACAGGTCTCGAACGGAACGACTAAGAATGCTTTTCTGGTTGGACTTTGATACCTTGTTCTCTCGGCCTCAATAATCCAAGATCACTAAAACTTGATAAAATTTACAAAGAGCATTTGCAAAATGATCGCACAAACATTGAACTCTTGTATCAAGCATCCCAGCGCTACAACTTGTTTTTGACTCCATGCCCATTGGATAAGACACTGGTCTGTCATTATTGTATTTTCATATCTCAAGTGTACTGTTCAAAATCTTATCATTATGGATGCTTTTGTTTAATTCAATCAATGTTGTGTTTCATTTAATACCGCAAGCATATCTTTCTAATTTTTAAAAAATTAAAACTATGATCTTCCCATCAAAAAACTCCTAAACAATACCCATCCGCATCCGCAACCACCAAAAAACATTTAAAACATTGAGCCATAGAAACTCTTTTTTAGGGACTACCCCCCTTGGCTTCGTTAGGAGTTAGCCTAAACGGAGGAGCTAGGAGTAGGCGACAGTACCTGGCTCTGTGCTTTCCCCCAAGGCCACACCTCTCCCACTTTCTCAAGTGAGGAGACAGCTTTTATTAGATTTCTGCTGCTGGTGTGCATTCGGCGGACAACAATGCCAACATGGACTTGCAATGGCCCAATAGGTTGTCATTGATGCCACCAAGTCCCACTTGTAGTGCCTTAGATCCCTTACAATGTGGGTTTGTGCCTTGAAGCACCTTGTACCCAGTTGACAAGGTCCTAGTACCCACAAGGCTGGATCTTGGAGCCAGCACCTTGTTGAAGATGCTAAAGACCCTACTGATGGTGTTGAAGACCCTGGAGAAGGTGTTGAAGCCCCTGTGGATGATGGAGAAGCCCTAGATGGGTTAGAGAAGCATTAATGACCCATTTTGTGATCATTCATGCTCTGATTATATCATGGTACCCAAGAAAAGGCCTAGCAACCCCACAGGTGATGTCATGATGGATTTTGACCCTTGGAGGTCACCTTGCGTCGTTAAGGTAGTTGAAGAAGTCAAAGAAGCCTCTTACTGCATGGAGAAGCCTTGAAGAATTCCTTGGTCCCACACTTGATGGTTTGATGAAGGACTGCAAGATGAGGCCCCTTTAGGTGTTAGTGATGACCTTGCAACCCTTGTTGGGGTCATGGAACTCTTTTATGATGATGATGACCCTGTATGGTCTTTGACATGTGTGTGGAAGCCCTTGAAGAAGCCTTTGGACCCACACACTTGGTGGTCAAATGGTCTTGAAGGATATGGTCTTTGACATGTGTGTGTGTAATATCCCAAATCCTGATATTTTCTATTTCTAAGCAAATATGCGGATACAACTGGGCATGCAAACTGCCATGCAAAAATACCTATTTTATGGAAAAAATTAGGGTTAGGGTTTGTGGGACAGAATGAACACTTACCACTAATAAGCCGGCTAGACTGCTCCTGAGAGAGTATGCAAGCACCAAGAACTGGATCGGAGATGGGCAGATCTCTTCTGCTTCCGGTGAACCCCCAGCAGCAAGAACCCCAATCAGAAAAGGGTGACACTTTCAGTGAAGGAGGTGTCCGATGATGCTGTCGATTTGCAAGACTGATAGCCTTCCCGTGCCGGAGAGAATGCCTGGTACATGCGGGATTTCTGAGATCTCTAAGCAGGATAGCGACTTGCTCCAGAGAGATAGCTACTCACGCCACCTGGATCGCGAAATTGCTGATAACTGCTCCGGATGGGCACGGATGGATCTGATAATCACTGGGTACCGGAGTATGATGCTGATGATGAGCATGGTGCCTGAGTTTCGGAGTAAAGCTGAGATCTGAAGGCCCAGCAACTGAATAGGGCTTTCTGGTTGAAAACCCCCCCTTATGGCTGCACATGTGTCCCTGCAACAATCTATACCATATACTGGATAACTTATGAATGAATGTAAGAACAAATGGTGAACATGTATGGCTTACCCTGAATGAGACTAGGATAGATGTTTCACTGCCGAAATCCCATTAGCTGAAGACTCCGTCTCCAACCCCAACTACTGTGCAGCACGCTGTGCTACTATCCAAGACCTCCCAAAATAATAATCATCAAAAAGTGAAGTCTCCCTTCGCTTTATCCCTCTTTTATAACTTTCAACTGTCAAAACCCTAATCTTTGACCTAATTAGGTCACTTTATCTTCTAATTTGCAGTTGACTTGCATGCATGCGGATGGAGACTTAGATAGTGCACGCATCATTAAATAATGCTTGGATGGCATGCACGGAGGTGGCCTTTGACCCCGGTGGCCCTTCTTGACCTAATGATGATGCCCTAGATCTTCTATGGATGGCATCAGTCCTTAGCTGATTCCCTAGCTATCAATAACCGCTCGAACCCACAGAAATCACATACGTTAGCGGTTTCGGGCCTCAAGGCCTAATCGGAAGAGGACATTACAGTCCTCCCCGCTTGAGATTGCTTGCCCTCAAGCAACTTCAAACTGGGATGCTGCAATACCTGTTCACCTTCCCAGGTGGCATCCTCTGGTGGTAGTTCTTTCCAGCTTCCTTTCTCTAGTCTGTATGATCAGTTCAGGAATCAGTATCAACAGTCCTTCATCATCTAAAGGAGGCAATTCGGTAGATGGAGCAATGTGTTGCCGAAGGGTCTTCTTCAGATTAAATACATGGAACACATTGTGAATTTTGCTTCCCTGTGGAAGTTCTAGTTCGTATGCCACCTCTCCCACCTTCCTGATTATTCTGTATGGTCCATAGAAGCGAGGTTTTAACTTCTCTACTCCTTTCTTCTTAAGTGAGGACTGTCTGTAAGGCTGGAGCCTTAAGTATACTAAATCCCCTACCTCAAAGCTCCGCTCAATCCTGTGTTTGTCGGCATACAACTTCTGTTGATTCTGGGCTGTTTGTAAATTCTCCTTCAATATTTTCAGAATGTCCTGACTGTCCTGTATCCAATCCTTAGCCTTAGGAGCCCTACTATCTCCAAATGCCAAATCTGCATAGTCCAAGGCCTCGTAACCATATAATGCCTTAAAAAGAGTCATCCTAATAGACATGTGATAGGTAGTATTGTAGCAATACTCTCCTAGGTGTAGCCATTTGATCCAGGTTCGTTGCTGCCCTGCTACATAGTTCCTTAAATATCCTTCGATCCACTTGTTGACTATTTCCGTTTGCTCGTCACTCTGAGGATGATAACTCGTACTAGTAGCCAGTTCGGTCCCCACCAATCTGAACAATTCCCGCCAGAAGGCACCCGTGAATCTGCTATCCCGATCACTGACAATGGTCTTAGGTAACCCGTGTAACCTGAAGACCTCCCTGAAGAATAACTCAGCCACTTGAGCTGCCGAGTAGTCTAATGATATCAAGGAGAAATATGCAAACTTGGTCAGTCTGTCCACTACTACATATAAACAATCTCGCCCTTGGACCTTGGGCAAGCCTGAATAAAGTCCATGGAGATGCTTTCCCACTTCTGCTCTGGAATCAGTAGTGGCTGGAGTAACCCTGCTGGATGGGTGTTATCAATCTTGTTCTGCTGACAGATGCTACATTCCCGGACATGCTGCATAATTTCCCCCTTGAGGCCCTTCCATGAGAACCTCTCTCTGATCTGCCTGTAGGTCTTTAAGAAACCTTGATGCCCTGATAAAGGAGAATCGTGAGCTGCCTAAATGATCTTTTTCCTCAATGTGGATTCTGGAACGAGGTATATCCTGTTTTCGTAATAGATGATGTCATCCACAATCCTGTACCTGTCATCCTGAATTTGCCCGTCCAATAATTCGCAAGCGAATTTATTTTTGGAGTTTTCCACTAAGAGAAGTGCCCTCCAATCCGTGGATATACTACTGAGAGATAATGGGGCTGGACGCCTAGATAATGCATTAGCTACTACATTATTCTTACATTTTACATACTCGATCTTGAAATCGTAGGCTTGTACTTTGCTGACCCATTTCTGCTGTCGCTCATTCAGTTCCTTCTGCTCCAGGAAATACTTGAGGCTGTTATGATCGATTTTGATTTTGAACTTACTGCCCACCAGGTACTGTCTGAATTTTGTGAGAGCATGCAAGATGGCTAGCATCTCTTTGTCATATATGGAGTAATGGCGCTCGTAGTTCTTCAGTTTACGACTCTCAAATGCAATAGGGTGATGATTCTGCATCAACATTGCTCCTAACCCTTCCCCTGAGGCATCGCATTCTACTACAAAGGGTTGTGAGAAAACTGGTAATGCTAGAACTGGACAAGAACTCATAATAACCTTCATCTCCTCGAAAGTTTTCTGTGCTAAGTCCGTCCAAGTGAACACTCCTTTCTTGGTGAGATCTGTGAGGGGTGCTGCAAATTGGGAGAATCCCTTAACATACCGTCGGTAATAAGTGCACAAACCTAAGAAACCTCTCAATTCTGTAACTATTTTTGGCGTGGGCAATCTCTGATAGCTCGGATTTCCTCCATATCAACCTGTACTCCTTCTGTATTGATTATGTGTCCTAAGTACAGCATTTCCTTCATGCCAAACTCACACTCGGACATTTTCGCATAAAGCGAATGTTCTTCTAAAATACTCAATGCTTCGTCCAGGTGTTTCAGATGCTCTTCCCATGTTTTGCTGTAAATCAGGATGTCATCAAAAAACACGAGCAAAAACTTACGTAGCTGTGCTCTGAAGGTGTGGTTCATGCATGACTGAAAAGTGGCCGGAGCATTGCTAAGTCCAAAGGGCATTACCAAAAACTCATAGTGACCATAGTGACAGCGAAAAGCTGTTTTGGAGATGTCCTGGTCCCTTACCCTGATCTGATGGTATCCCGAGCGAAGATCGATCTTGGAGAAGTATTGAGCTCCCCGAAGCTCATCCATGAGTTCGTCAATTCTGGGAATGGGATACCTGTTCTTAATGGCCTTTTTGTTGAGTGCTCGATAATCGATGCACATTCGCAGTGTACCATCCTTCTTTTTGACCAGTACTACTGAGGATGCAAAGGGGCTAGAACTGGGCCGAATATATCCAAGCTCCAGTAATTCTTTGATTGTTTTCTCAATCTCATCCTTGTACCTTTTGGGATGCCTGTAAGGAGTGGTGATGACTACTTGTGTCCCCTCCTCTAGCTCGATGATGTGTTCAAAACCTCGATCTGGTGATCTACCTGATGGAAGGTCCCGAAAAACCTTTTCATGTTTCTGTAGCAAGGTTTGAATATCCCTTGGGTGTTGTGTGCTGGTCTCTGGGGGTTTCCTGAAGGTGACCAAACATTCTGCAGCCCATTCTATATCATCCTGTCAAAGTACTGCCTCCATCCTCTGTGACGAGACCGGTTTTGGGGGATAAGTGTTCATGCCCCTCAAAACTACCCATTTGCCGTCTGGTCCCTGGAACTCCATTTCCATTGCCCTGTAGTCTGTAGTGTATTTCCCTATAGAATAAAGCCACTGAACACCCAATACCACATGAGTATCCGCTACATCCACTACATAGAAAGAGAGTCTATCATCTGATAGTTACCTAAGGCGACATTCAATTTTGGGATCCAGTAGTTGCACTCCATGCTGAAGTTCCCGGTTACTGCTACAGTGAATCCTTCGAACTTCTCGGTCTAAATACCTCTCTTGGCTACCCAAGCGGAGTCAATGAAATTGTGGGTGGCTCCCCCATCAATCAATACTCCTACTCTGTGACCCTGTACTACTCCCCTGACACTGAGAGTATGGAATCTTGGTACTCCAGATAATGTAGCAATGACCCCCTCTGATGTATCACCCTGGTGTGATTCTTCCTCAGCTGCCCGTAGTTCTTCTGTGGCTTCCTGCTCATAGTCGTCCTCATCACTGTCTGAATATACCTCAATGTAGTGAGCCTTCGCCTTCCCTGCACACCTGTGTCCTGGTACCCATGGTTCCTGACAGGTGAAGCATAGTTTCTTCCTTCTCAGATCTTTCCTAGTGTCCTCGTCTAACCAGGTTTTCTTCGGCACATCCTGCTGGAAAGGTTTCCTGTCCTTGTCCCTAACAGGAAAATTGATTTTCAGTGGGAATTTGTTTTTGGGGACTGAATCCTGAAGATCTCTTGCTCTGTTAATGGCATCCTGCAGAGTGAGGGGTTTGCAGGCTTTCACCCATCCCCATAGTGGCTCTGTGAGGGCCTCAATGAATAACATAGTCAATCTGCTCTCTGACACGTCTATTACCATAACTGCTATCCTCTGAAATTCTGAAATGAAAGCTTCTGCACTACCGGTCTGTTTGAGTTGAGCCAACTCCCTGAAATGTATCTCTGGATCTTTCTTGTCAAACCTCTCTATGAGCTTCTGAGTGAACTCACCGTAGGAATGTATGGTGTTGTGACCCAATGTCACCAATCCGTGGTACCACCACTCGTGAGCCTCTCCATCCAGGTGAAGTGTAGCCAATTTAATAGCGTCTGCCTCTGTCATGGGGTTGAGTTGGAAATAGGTATCCAACTTTTGAACCCATATCCTCGCTGATCCTCCGCGAGTCCCATCAAAGTTTGGGATGGTCAACCTGCCCAAGGTCTTCTGCAGCTCATAGTTGTGATTGAAACCCTTGTTGAAATTCCTGGGCCTATTTCTATTCTTCATGTTGCAGAAATCTGAAAAAGACATGGCAGCATGAAATTCATCCCCTAAGTCTCTATACTCCTGTAAATAAGCCCCAAAAGGCTCGCTAGGTTCTACCTGCATGACCGGGCCCCCTACTGTATCTGCCAAGAAGTGAGGCATGGTAGGCCTAATAGAAGGTCTGCTATATATGTGCGGAGTATTCTGAATGTTAGTGTACGCTATTTTTCCACTGCTGCTTGTAGATCCCCGATCTACCGGTGAGGGAGGTGTACTATTGATACCTGTTTCCGGTTTCGCTGATAATCTGTTGATTGCATAGAGTACATCTTTTTGTCCTTTGGCTAAGTCTTGCAATGCAGAGACCAAGCTGCGAAACTCCATCTGATCCTCCTCTTCTCCCATTCCTTTTCCCCTATCCAGGTGTATACTTGTTTGTTCCATATCTGAATTGGTATCTTCTAGTTGGATATCCCCAAACTCCCCTGTGTATCTAGTCTTTCTCCTCCTATAGGTTACAAAAGGGTCTCCTCCTGTATTCATCTACGTTTCATTTCTTAAGCCCATAGCTGGCCAAGAAGATAGCTCTGATACCATTGTAATATTCCAAATCCCAATATTTTCTATTTCTAAGCAAATATGCGGATACAACTGGGCATGCAAATTGCCATGCAAAAATCCCTATTTTATAGCAAAAATTAGGGTTAGGGTTTGTGGGACAGAATGAACACTTACCACTAATAAGCCGGCTAGACTGCTCCTGAGAGAGTATGCAAGCACCGAGAACTGGATCGGAGATGGGCAGATCTCTTCTGCTTCCGGTGAACCCCCAGCAGCAAGAACCCCAGTCAGAAAAGGGTGACGCTTTCAGTGAAGGAGGTGTCCGATGATGCTGCCGATTTGCAGGACTGATTGCCTTCCCGTGCCGGAGAGAATCCCTGGTACATGCGGGATTTCTGAGATCTCTAGGCAGGATAGCGAGTTGCTCCAGAGAGATAGTTGTTCACGCCCCCTGGATCCCGAAATTGCTGATAACTTCTTCGGGTGAGCACGGACGGATCTGATAATCACCTGGTACTGGAGTATGATGCTGATGATGAGAATGGTGCCTGAGTTTCGGAGTAAAGCTGAGATCTGAAGGCACAGCAACTGATTAGGGCTTTCTGGTTGAAAACCCCCCCCTTACGGCTGCACACGTGTCCCTGCAACGATCTATACCATATACTGGATAACTTATGAATGAATGTAAGAACAAATGGTGAACCTGTATGGCTTACCCTGAATGAGACTAGGACAGATGTTTCACTGCCGAAATCCCGTTAGCTAAAGACTCCGTCTCCAACCCCAACTGCTGTGCGGCACGCTGTGCTGCTATCCAAGAGCTCCCAAAATAATAATCATCAAAAAGTGAAGTCTCATTTCGCTTTATCCCTCTTTTATAACTTTCAACTGCGAAAACCCTAATCTTTGACCTAATTAGGTCACTTTATCTTCTAATTTGCAGTTGACTTGCATGCATGCGGATGGAGACTTAAAGAGTGCATGCATCATTAAATAATGCTTGGATGGCATGCACAGAGGTGGCCTTTGGCCCCGGTGGCCCTTCTTGACCTAATGATGATGCCCTAGATCTTCTATGGATGGCATCAGTCCTCAGCTGATTCCCTAGCTGTCAATAACCGCTCAAACCCACAGGAATCACATAGGTTAGCGGTTTTGGGCCTCAAGGCCTAATCGGAAGAGGACATTACAGTGTGGAAGCCACTGAAGAAGCCTTTGGACCCACACACTTGGTGGTCAAACGGTCTTGAAGGAATGTTGAAGGTACTATGTTGATTGGGGTTCTTGATGAAGCTTTGTGGCTTGGTGTAACACTTGGAGACCCTTGGCTTGGTTCACTAAGCAATCTTAAAATAGCTCCCATGATGAAGCCCTTGTATGTGGCTTAAAGCCATAAGAAGAAACTTTCATACAATGCTTACATGGCAAGGAAGTGAATAATAATATGTACAAATAAATAAATAAATAAAAACAAATTTCAAAATTCAAATTAAAAATTAAAAATACTTACCAACAAGTCGGCCCCAAAATAAATTCAAATTCAAATTTAAAAATTAATTTCTTTTTGGAAAGTTGGCTCAAAAATTTTTACGAAAAAACCAATATAAATACTCTACAAATGATTTCATTTTTTGTGTGGAATTTTGGTGGTGTTGCTTTGAAATTTTCATGACTTATGCTCTGAAATTTCGGATGTCTGAGGCAATGAACGAGTAGTGACTGTGTAGATGATTACTGAGGAAATTCAGAGTTAATTTGCAGCAGCAGTCTATGTTTTTAATTTTTATGGAGGAGCAGTCAACTGTAAAATTTTGGAGGCAGCAGTAGTCCATGTTTTTAATTTTTATGTGGAGCAGTCCAAATTTTACAGTGGTAGCGGCAGTGAAGCAGGAGCAGACATAAGTTTTGAAGTCTAATTTTTAAAGGTCTGAGTTTTTTTTCTCTGAATATGTGGACTAAGGCATGGCAGCAGTCTAAGAAAGCAAACAGTCCCAAATGACAGCCCAATGCATTCCACTGAGGCAGCCGAGGAGTGAAGGATGTATCTCCGAGTTTTGAACAGTCACTAAGGCAGGTACTGTAAGTTGGATCAATTCAAATTTGCAGCAGAGAGAGTCAATATCATTGGGGTACATTGTTAATCTTCAAAATGAACAAGATTTGCATGTTATGGTAACCTCTACACGTCTTACTCTGCCACAGTACTCAATCTACAGAAATTTTGAAAGGTATGATGATCTAGCTTGTTGGCTTTTTACATTCAGAAATTAAAATCTGTATAACTAGAAGATATTATCTGAAGATGTTACTCAGTGAAGAAAAAGTGACAAAGCATGACATGAACATGGCAGCGAATACACAGTAAGTATACACTGAGATGACATTCATGTACTAACATACAGTGAAATGATTATGTGCTAGTATACACAGCGATAGTATAATGTGGCAGTGTGTATAAAACCTACAAGTTATGTATACCCTAGAAATATATGTATGCTCTAGAGAAGTTCATGTAGCTATATGCTTGAGAAGTATGCAATGAGGCATGTTTAGGCATGATACATGTATTTGGGTGATGATACAACTAACTCTTCTACAGTATACACAGTTCAAGAGAAGTAGATATACAGTGAATTCAGTGTAGTAAGTCCATGCATAGAGTGATTGAGTAAACAGTACAAGTACATATATTTACATGTACGGTAAGTATGCAAGTATATGAACAGTATGTAGTGATGAACAATATATACAGTGGTATGTACAGTAATGAGTGAACAATATTGACTGTATACAGTACATGCTATAAAGTGATGATACACTTCTGTGCCTTGACATGTTACATAATACACACTATGATGTACACCATAATGCAAACTCCATGATGATGCATATCCTATGATGGCATGTTCAAGAGACTGATGTTTCACAGACCTTGTTGATGAAACAATCTCCTTGATGATGAACTGTATGATGATGATGAGATGAGTTGATCTTGATGATGATGTACACCCTATGTTACAGACCTTGATGTTTGATGACTTGACAGTAACCAGCAGTGTTGATGAGCAGACCTGGCAATGTTGCAGCAGTGTGATTAGGAGAAGACCAGCAGTGTTGACCAGCAGAGATTGACCAGCAGAATTGACCAGCAAAAGAAGGATTGACCAGAGGGTCATGAGCAGCAGTGAGCAGATGAACAAAATGATTGATGAGCAAAGTTGATGAGCAGCTTGACCAGCAGTATTGATGTTTAATATGACAGTGATGACGTGGGCAGAAAGCTGATGTGGCAGTGAACGCACTTGACAGTGATATATGTGTGTGATGAGTATGTTGAGTCAATGAGCTGTAATTGTAAAAGCAAGCTTGTCTTGCTTTTGAGGTTAGGATACCTCAAACCCTTATTAGCAGGGTCTAAGAAAACCAGGCAGGGTCCTGGATGAAGAGTAGGTGCTCTTTGTATCAATAGGTGCTGATTTGACCTCACAGTTGTATCCGTTCCAAAACAAATACAAAAAGATTACAAAATCATATGGTGTTGTGTTCTCTTGTGCTATGGTTCTTGTTATCCTAGTCCAAGACAACAACGAGGGAGACCCAGATCTGCTCCCGACAGGAGAGATCAGACCTAGACACCAGAACAAATCAAATGGGGCCTCAAGGTACGTAAGGTGCAAGGTAAATGGAAACCCTAGCTCTAGGGTTTAGGTACTAGCAACTGATGGAGATGACCACTGTCTTGGGAAACGTAACTGTGACAGGGGGAGCAAAGACAGAGTTGGGACTATCTAGTACCAAGGAAACAAACTCAGTGAAAGATAGGTAACTTGAGTTATCAATAAATGTTGGTAAAGATAATGGGAGTAAGCTCAAGTCAGGGTTAGCGCTAGAGATAGAGATCAGTGCCTTTAATGCATTGGGCAATGGAGTCAGCATCAACACAACGTTTCAGTGAACCCACCTTGGATATACCCTAATCTATGGACCCAGAAAAGGATTTGGCCCGGAAAACTCAGGTTACAGGAGATCCAACAGGAGGAGGGCTAGCGCTAGGGCTTGGAGAAGCAGATCTGCAGATCTGTAGCCACCAAGAGACTATCAGCTCAGCGTTGGAGGGGAAATGAGATCAGGATGGCTCGATCTACAAACCCAAATCAGAAAATCGCAAGAAAAATCAGATCTAGAAAAGTCAATCTGATGAGGGGGGCTAGGGGGCTGAAAACCAATTTTTCAGATCTACGGCAACCTGGAAGGAACTAGCTCAGCGTTCGAGGTGTTCTGGAGAGCTCAAGCTTTGATCTATCAGCCTAGCCTGTCAGATTTCAAAAAAAAAGTAACTTCCGAAAAAGTCCAGTTTTCAGTTCGAAAGCATTTTTCAAAAGTGTGCTCCCAAGCTTGAGAAAACGCTCCTTGTTTTTGTCAAGGAGTGTTCAAGAGCAATGACTCACTCAACGCTCCTATTCGCTCTCTACTTCGTTCCCACCAATGCTCCCGATGCTCCCACTAGTGCTCCCAATCAAACCCGCGGGTCGAAGAGGGGCATCACATTTTTCTCTTTGGGGTAGAGTTTGCTTGGGCTATATAAAGCACTCCCCCAATTCTTTTCTCCTCATTGTTTCCATTTCATTCATCTTTGCAAGGGTTTGTAGGCTTGGAGTGCATTTCGAGATTTAGTGAGAAGCTTGGAGAGTTTGGAAGGGAGATTGAAGGATGCCATTTGTGAGAGCTTATAGGCGAGATGGAAGGCTTCCATAGGATTCAACCACCATTGGAGAGCCAAATAGGTAGGCTCTAAACTCATTCTTGTTTTTCCCATATAAACTTATATATTTGTATGGTTTGAATGCTTGTATGTTTTCTTCTCCTTCTCTTTCTCATTCCTTCTCCCTCATTCCATTGCAAGTAAAGGGTTATTCTCTACAAGCAAGATGGGTATATCATTGTGGTTTGTCATTTTGTTTCTATTGTTTATTATGATGGTGGTGATTAGAAACCAAAGAAGTGATGAAGTGGATGAAGAAGTGGGTAGTGGTACATATCATGGAGAGGAGGGAGAGGAAGAGAAGGAGGAAAATCATAGTGATGGTAGTGATGGAAAGAAAACCAAAGAGAACCCAACACCCTTGTGGAAATATCTCACAAAGCTTGGAGGAGGGAAAGGGGGTGGAACCACAAAATTTGCATGCCTCCATTTTAAAATAACATACAAGTTCATTTACCCGTGTGAGAAACCATTTATGTGGGGTTATGCCATGGGATGAAAAGAAGACTATAGGAGTCAAAACTTGTACGAAAGTGCGAGCAAATGACAGAGCCAAATATAAGAGGGAAGAGTAGGAAGCACAATACATATCCCAAAAAACAAAGGTTGAACATGAGACCTCAAGCTCACATAGAACATTCAATGCTTGATCCCCATCCACCCATGACAATGGATTCTCGTCCACGCATTCTGGGCATAGAACAACATCAAATTTCCTTAGCCAAGGTGGTAGGGATGACGTGGATGCAAAAGTGTTATGATTTCTCTGTGCATGTGGCATACCATTCAATGTTATTCGCTCACCCTATTTGTAAGAAATGATAAAAGCCATCTATTGTGCCCCTAAAGGATACAGGAACCCCAAGTATGACAAAGCTAGAACTTTGGGACTTGACAAGGAAAAAGCCAAGATCCAAAATGTTTTGGGACAATTCACAAAGGCTTGGAACGAATATGGGGTATCCATTGTATCTGATGGTTGAACAAATGTAAAAGGAAAGCCATTGATAAATGTTCTTGGGGTGTCTGCTAGTGGTGTGCATTCGGGGGACAACAGGGCCTCAAGAATGATGTGATACAACATGTGAGAGAGTGCAGCTTGTGCCAACAAAACAAAATAGAGCACACCCACCCGACTGGTTTACTACATCCCTTACCTATTCCCAAGCAGAAATGGGAGAGCATCTCTATGGACTTCATTATTAGGCTGCCCAAGGTTCAAGGCAGAGACTGCTTGTACGTAGTAGTGGACAAATTGACCAAGTTTGCTCACTTCTTTGCCATTTCTTCAGATTATTCAGCAGCACAGGTAGCAGAACTATTTTTCAGAGAGGTATTTAGACTCCACGGGTTACCCAAGACCATTTTCAGTGACAAGGACAGCAAATTCACAGGAGCCTTTTGGCAAGAGCTTTTCCGGTTAGTGGGGACCAACTTAGCCATGAGCACAAGTTATCATCCACAGAGTGACGGGCAGACAGAGATTGTCAACAAGGGGATTGAGGGATACTAGAGAAATTGCGTATCAGGTCAGCAAAAGACATGGATGAAATGGCTACACTTGGGTGAACATTGTTACAACACCACCCACCCACCATATGACCATTGGGATGATCCCTTTCCGAGACCTATATGGGTATGATGCTTCCACTTTCGCAGATCGGATATTCGACGATAGCAGGGCCCCCAAGGCCAAAGAGTGGATTCAGGAGGGTCAAGATATCCTCAAGATACTCAGGGAGAACATACAGGCTGCTCAGACTCAACAGAAGATATATGCAGACAAGCACAGTGTTGAGCGCAGTTTTGAGGTGGGAGACTTCGTTTATTTATGCCTCCAACCTTACTGACAATCATCTCTTAAAAAGAAAGGAGCGGAAAAACTCAAACCTTGCTTCTATGGTCCATACAAGATAATCCGAAAGGTTGGAAAGGTAGCATATGAGCTAAAACTACCCCGAGAGAGCTAGATTCACAACGTATTTCATGTCTCCAACCTCAAGAAGCCAAACGGCCAACAGATTGTTACATCTTCCGAGTTGCCCCCCCTTGATGACGAGGGCAATTGATTCTCATTCTGGAGCGCATCCTAGAGGTGCAAGAGCAAAAACTGAGGAACAGAATCATCAAAGACTACTTGGTTCAGTGGAAAGTTCTGCCTATAGAGGAGGCCACTTGGGAGGCAAAACAGGTATTACAGCGCCCAGCTTTACAGTTGCTTGAGGACAAACAAATTCGAGCGGGGAGGACTGTAATGTCCTCTTCTGCTTAGGCATTGAGGATCGACACACTAACCTATGTGATTCTTGTAGGCTCGAGCGAGTACTGACAGTCAAGGAATCAGCTGAAGACTGATGCCATATACAGAAGATCTAGGGCATTAATATTATATCATCATTGGGTAGAAGAGGGTGACCAGATCCAAAGGCCACCTGCATGCATTACATCTGAGCATTATTTGATGATGCATGCACCCAATTGAGTGTCCATGCACCTGCATGCAAGTCAACTGCAAATTAGAAGTTAAAGTGACCCAATTAGGTCAAAAGTTACGTTATTCGCAGTTGAAAGTTATAAAAGAAAGATAAAGTGAATGGAAAAGACACTTATGATTATTATTGATTTGGAGCTTTTTGAGTAGCAGCACAGCGTGCAGCCACGGCAGTTGGAGTTGAGGACGGCGTCTTCAGCTAACGAGGTTTCGATAGTCAAATATCTTCCCTAGTCTCCTTCAAGGTAGACCATCCAAGTCCACCATCCACTCTTCATCTTATTCATCCATATACAGTTATCTGGTACCCATCAGAAGATTGTTTGCAGGGACACATGTGCAGCAGTATGGGGTTTTTAGCTGGAAAACCCCAAAGCATTCGCTGGGTCCTCAAATCTCCGTTTATCTTCGGAATACTGGCACCATTCTCATCATCAGTATCATCCTTCAGTACCAGGAGATTATCAGCTTCTAGTTTGCTCATCCGAAGCAGTTCTCATCAGTTTTGTGTAGCTAGGGGCGTGAGCAGAGTTATCACATATATAGTAGCCAGGCTACCATATTCTATTTTTCAGACAGTACATTTTTCAGCTAGATCTCTTACATATGAGATGCTGAGATGAGCAGTTTATATGGATCATTTTGTATTAGTGGACTATTGTACTCTCCCATGTCAGGACTGAGTCTCAGGACACTCAGATTTGAGGACCGATGTAGCCATTTATGTTATTTCAAAGCAGTTATTTGATGCCCAGTATTATATCAGTTGCTTCTCATTAGACAGATGATGTCTCAGATGGATTATATTGCATGGTTATGACTCAGCATTTTATATTGTGTTATGGTTATTATTGCTCTTATACAGATTCTTATGACATGTATTGACTTGTGGTATCATGATCTGGCGATCATAATTATATGGACTTGGTTGTATCTTATACTATGTATTGATGTCCTTACTCTAACTTTGAAGATCTTGATCTATACTCATTGGTTTTACCCTCCTTAGAGAGAATAGAGGTAGTCATTTCCACCATTGTTTTGGCTTGCTAGTGTTGGCTCCATCATTCATTGTCTTCACCCATCCATTACCTTCCAGTTTAGTTTTCAACCCGACTGACTTCTTGACTTATGGCATGGAGGACCTTTTTCCCGCTAGAACCTTTGTTGGACAAGCCTCCCTGTTTATATTGTGTCTCGGCTCTGAGTTGGTGACAGAACTTGCCTTGGTAAGTTGGATTGTATGCCTAAATCATTCTGGTCGGTTGTCCCGATGTTTGGCATTGTGCAGAACTACCCCTAGTCACTCGAGATGTTGTTGGCTAAAACTAAAAGCTCATGTACTACTTGTATTGAAATATTGAATATGCGCCCATGGAAAATGAAAATTGTGAAACTGTGTTTCTTAACATATGTAAAAAGGGCAAGAGCAATGAAATGCTAAAATACTCCTTGAAGAGTATAAGAAAAGGTCCAAAAAAAGCAATGGTTTAAAATGTGCTATATCCAAAAATTGCAGACCTTATTAAAATAAATATGTCCCGGATGAAAGCTGCGATTAGTTGTGCTTTTAAGCACTGGTGAAGTCCCAAAAGTGTCATATAGGCCAAAAAGGCCATGGAATAAAATGTGATCCTAATGAATTTGGATCAAGCTTGATGTAGACATGATGCCTAAGTTGAATAAGCACTCTCTAAACAACTCACCCATCTGTGAGGCACTGCCATTCCTTGTGTTGTTGTTTGTCCAACATTGGTTATAGTGAGTTTTCCCTTTCCTTATCCAAAGTGTCATGATGTTGAGTAGGAAGTCATCCTTTGCCTTAGCCTTGTCATTTTCACCTTTCACCCTTCACTAGCAAATTGGCTACAGCTATGAAGTGAGTATAGTCTTGAAAGTCTAAGTCTGAGTAGTAATAAATAAAGCCTTATATATGTATTTGTTGATGTACCGCCAGTGAAATGAATGCTACTTGTTGTGATTGTTACTTGAATGAGTTGTAGAGCATGGCTTAACCTTTTAACACTTGCAGCAGATGGATGTATTCTGAGTTATTATGGGTATCTGATCAGTTATAGATGGTTATATTGTTTATTTGATGTGATTGATGGTCAAATGGAGATCTATGAGGGGTATGAGTATACACCTTAGATGGATTTGGACTCTGAGTCCAATGAGACAGTTTATTTCTAGTTCCGGGCACTTCCAGATGTGATCAGGCTCATTCTACCTTTTTAATGTAGTTTTTCTTCACAGATTGATATATTTGACCAGGGAGATGTTTCAGTTGGATCTCCTAGGGTGTTGTAGGGGCATAGGGGGGTGCAGCCACTTGTTTGTACCATAGTAGCCCCATCCCGGAGAGCTTGGTGGGCTCAGTTTGACAACGCAGACACCCTAGGGGGCTGTTTTGGTAGGTTCACGTTTCCCGAGGCAGATTAAAAATGATTAAATGGCTATTGAAGAATACGATTTGGGCTACTGAGGCAAAGAAATGACATGGGATGAGTCATGATGATGAGAGTGATGTCCTCCACACCTTCTCCAGCAGTTGCAGCTCCTGATTGGGCCCACACCTATTTTTTGGGCATTTTTGTTATTTTCTGGAGCTCTTTTTGGAGGCTCACGATTTCCTCAAGGAGGCACAAAAGTCAAAGAATTAAATTGTTATATTATTTATTGTGCCATGGGGACACCCAAAGGGAGTTAGTCAAACACTCCTTAGACCCACCATGTGCTTTCATTTATTTCTTGTTGAAAGGGTTACCTTTATTTGGGTGGTTTAGTCCACGTTGGTAAATTATGGTTATATTGATCCATGTGTTGTATGTTGAGCTCATCTCAACCATTGATTAGAACATTTCATCTTTTAATCTTAGCCACTCGTTTTGAAAGTGGTTAGGATTTGGTTATGATTGAGGTTCTCTCATTTCTATTTAAAGGAGAGAGCTTCTCATTTGTAAGGGGTCTTTGGCTCTTGGATCTGAATAATAGAAAGACTTTTTCTATGGAAATTTTTTTTGATTTGCTTTGCATCTAATGTGCTCAAATGGTGATTAGCTTGTCTTCAGCTTACTAGCATCGTGAAAATTCTCGTGAGAACTATTTTTTTTCGTGGCTATCATTTTTTTGTCTACAGGAGGGCGTTTTGGCTGGAGCATTTTTGTAGGGGGGCCTCAACTCACTCGGTTCTCTTCGTCTTGGATCAGGGGGTTTTCATTAGTTTCATTGCGATCTATGTTTACTTCATTCTACTGTCTTGTAGCATTCAGTTTCTTTATTTTGTATGTGCAAATCTAATATGGTTGACGTTTGCTCATGAAAGGTGGGGGGCGCTTTGATGGCTTGGAGCTTGTATATGCCATAGAAATCACGGGGATCTTCCAGGATTGATCGAGATAGCTAGGATCGTCACTGTTACAGACTTCTACAAGCTTATCTAGGTAAGATCCACAGGTAAGTTCTTCTTTTATGATCTTATTCCATTGTACCTTGCTGGAATTTAACTACTTTTCTGAAAACTCCTAAACCATAAAAACCTAAACAATCAAATAATCAGGGAACCGTCCAATCTTTTGCCAAACCATTTCTGGGTTTCATAGATCGGGCCTCCACCTAACTAAATCAACTGGAACGCTGGTCAAATTCCTCATAGATTGACCTAGATCTGATTTTAAGGCAGAAAACTACATAACCCCCTACTGAAAAAATTGACCTGCTAGGGTTTTGAGTTTTTCTGATTTCTGACTTCACAGACAGATAAATCGGGTCTTGGGCAGTCCAAAACAACCCCAACGTTGTCAAAAGGCTCAACAGTTTGACCGAGATCTGAAAAATAGACTGAAACTACCCTAGCGCCCTCACTGAAAATTGGCCTTTTCCAGAAGTAGGTTTTTCTAAAATCTAACATGATAGGCTAATAGATCGGGTCCCAAGCATCCCAGAACACCCTCAACGCTGTGCTAATTCATCCTGGTTTGCCCTAGATCTAAAAAAATCAGTTTTCAGCCTCCTAGCCCCATCATCAGATTTTGACATTTCTAGATCTGATTTTCCTGTTGTTTTCCTGATTTGGGCTTGTAGATCAGGTCTCCCTGATCTCCTCATCCTCAACGCTAAGCCATCAGCCTTTTGGTACCCCCTAAAGCTTCAGATTTGTCTTCATAGGCCCTAGCGCTAGCTATCTACGAAGCTGGGTTTCCTGTATCTTGGCTTTTTCTGGACCAATTGCTTTCTGGTTTCGTAGATCAAGGTGTTTCCCAAGTGGGTTTCCTAAAACGTTGTCTTACTGCTGACTCCATTGCCCAATGCATACAAAGCACTGATCTCCAAGCTAGCGCTGCCTAAAGGCTCTTAGCCTTAGCCATCTACCAACCTTCACTGATAGCTCAAACACCTTTTACTGAGTTTGATTTCTAGGTACTGGATAGTCCCAACTCTATTCGTGCTCGCCCTGTCATAGTTACGTTTCCCAAGACAGTTGCTAGTACCTAAACCCTAGAGCTAGGGTTTCCATTCACCTTGCACCTTAAGTACCCTGAAGCCCCTTCTGATCTTCTTCTGGTGTCTAGTTTCGAACTCTCCTGACGGGAGCAGATCCGGGTCTCCCCCATTGTTGTTCTGGACTAGGATAACCTAAAGTGAAGGCTGCCTTGATTGGCGTGACAACCATTCATTTGGGAGTCCAAGCAATCGTGGTTCCACCCCCTAGTTGCTTGCCCCTCTACCATCCATTCTGGATCCACCTTAAGAAGGAAACTACAAGGCAGGTGATAACAAGCAGCTAAACCATCAAATCAATTCGCTAGCCTGCTTAGAGTGCTCATAACTTCTGCATGCTTCAGGCAATCTCTCCGGAACGGGAAAACTTTCATTCCTGCAAATTCTCATCTGCATCAGACAGCTCCTTCACTGAAAACGTCATCTTTAGTTGATTGAGGGGTTGGCGCTGCTGGGGTAACACCGGAGGCAAGGAGCACCAGTTCTTCACCAAATCAATTCTCAATGCATGCATATTATCTCTAGAGCATTATCAACCGGATTATCAGTGGTAAGTGTTGATCTGTCACCATAAAATTCTCTGCCCTAGTTAGCTATAAAATAGGGCCATTTGCCCGGCACTTTGCATGCAAGTTTATTTCAGTATTATTGTAAATCGGGAGGCTTCTGTAGACACTGAGAGGGGGGCTGTGTAGACACTGAGAGGGGGGGTGAATCAGTGTAAAGCAATTTTTACAACTTTTCTTGACCTGTCACACTTAACTACTAATTCATCATTTCATTGTTTTACCAATCTCATAATCATTTCATATCATTCACATATCATAGCATTTAACTCAACAAGAATCATAACACAGAAGAACACCACACCATATAAATTTGTAATTTTTTTATATTATTTTGGTCCGGCTACAACAGTTAGGCAAAATCAGCACCTACTGATACATAAAGCACCTACTCTGAATCCAGGACCCTGCCTGGCTTTCTTAGACCCTGCTAAGAAGGGTTTGAGGTATCCTAACCTCAAGAAGCAAGTCAAGCTTGCATTTACATTAAAGTATACTCGTGTTACCATCAAGAAATCTCTGACACATCAAAGCTGCTCATCTTCTCTGCCCATCACATCAACTCTGCTGTCCCACTGCTCATTGCTGCTCATGAAACTCTGGTCAGTCTCTGCTCATTAACCTGTGATCAATACTTCTTCTGCTGATCAACACAGCTCATTAATCTCCAGCTTATCAACCACTGCTAAACAACCTACTTTTGGTCAATCTGCTCATTTCTCCCTGGTCAATCTGCTCATCACTGCTGCTCAATTATCAATACACAAAGATAGATATGTCTTTAACAAAACTTCATCAGTCATTAGCCCTCATAGTATCATCTTACTCCAGCTCTGCCCCAAAACTCATCTATTTGTTAAGGTCATTAGTTCACCCAATCTCTATCCTCCGTCAGTATGATTTCAGACTTCTGTCAATATATTTTTCAGACCTCTATCAATATACATTTCAGACCTCTGTCAGTAAACTTCTCAGACCTCTGTGGATTAGGGCAAGTTCTTTGCAGCCCTCTCTTGACCCACAATGACTATGCAATATTCAAAATAACAGTATATGTATTATGAATAAAAACATAGTTAGTTCTCCACACAATCTTCCTCAGAAAACAAGATGCAAAATGACATAAACTCAAACCTGGAAGATACATATAAGTAAGGCAGCCTGTGTATGCCCAAGACAGAGTTGAGGCTTTATTGTCATCAACATTAGATCATCAACCATGCACTAAAACTCAGACTGAGATTTACCTCAGCTGCTCTGTGAGATAATTTGGGTCTGCTCCTCTTACTCAGCTGTCTGCATCCAGGATTATCAAAATACTGCTCATCTTTAACACTTGCACATCATCATAGGGTTTGCACAATCATCACCAAGCATCAATCTCGGTCTGTGGACTTTACTCGCCACAAAGGATCTGGAGATGCTACTGTAGACAATGCTTGCTTAGGTGAACTTCCATCCTTCATCAANACATCATCATAGGGTTTGCACAATCATCACCAAGCATCAATCTCGGTCTGTGGACTTTACTCGCCACAAAGGATCTGGAGATGCTACTGTAGACAATGCTTGCTTAAGTGAACTTCCAGCCTTCATCAGATCTGCTTCAGTGACAGCACAAAAGCTTTCATCTAAGATAACTGGTTCAGTTGAACCAAGCTCTGAAACTGCAGTTCTGCTACTAGAATGACGAAGATGTGGGCTATTCACTGGTGTTGACAAGGATGCTCCAAACATAACTGGAGATATTAGGTGACAAATCTGAACCAGTTCTTTTATATCTAGATAAATAAATCAGTCCCTTTGCTTCTGCCCTCGCAAACTGAANACACCCTCAGACTTCATCAGTCATGCAGACCCAGTCAATCCTGAACTTGTGCATACCATTGTATATATTTGACTGTACATTCTTGTCTACTGTTCACACATACCTTGTCAATATTGATTTTGTGTAGCTTGCGTACATACCATCTGTTATTACTGTAGACAAACTCACACTTGGACATACACTCATACATTAATACCATTGTTCATACTTATACACTTCAACTACATAACTCGCTGTTCATATAAATTTGCACACTTCATTGTTTTCAATGTTATGCCCGAGTGTACATACCTTATTAATACTGGGTTTGTTCAAGCAAATGGATATCCAAGCTTCAGACTCTAAATTCAACCTTGGTTTTGTTATGGTCAGCTTCCACCTAGCTCAAAGAAGGACTCAGTCAAGAAAATCTGTGTGTAAATGACTGTATGTTGCAGCAGATTTGGACTATTGGAGTGTTAGAGCAATCCACAATCTAGGACTGGTCCAAAGCTTGGGTCTGTGGAAAGAGAGTAGCAACTCTTCCAAGAACTTGGATCAAAAGGGTTTGTATATTACCATCAACATATAGCTGTTGTTCAATGATCCTGTAGGTGACTGGTATAAGTCACAGACCCTCTGATTCTAACTATGGCGACCTCCCTTTGTGCCCAGACTGGCTGTAGATGACTGGTATATAATGCAGACCCTTTCTTCCTGCCTGTAGCAGCTCACTATAGTGGACAGTCACTTAAGAAAGACAGTTAACAATATAGATGTCCAATAGCAGTGAAATAAACTCCTGTAGTGCAGACCACTGTCAACTGAAGATTGTGGTCATGGCAAAGAGATAGATGACCACTAATGCATCCAGCTGTGAAGGAACAGCTCCCTCAAGTTTCAACCTCTTTAATGGCATAAAACTCGACCCACACAATTTATTGGTTGCTCCACAGTGAATATGTTACTGTCCCAACAATTTCACGCTGCACAGCAATAGAATATTCACTGCCATGGTGTCTCATACCCACTCCATTATGAAATCTCTTCTCAAATGATAGCAATAATGGCCAGCAAATGTCCACGATATCCTAGCAGCATCAGCACCCTCTCAGCAAGGTCATTGTAATGTCCTCTTCCTTTTAGGCCTTGAGGCCCAAAACCGCTAACCTATGTGATTCCTGTGGGTTCGAGCGGTTACTGATAGCTAGGGAATCAGTTCAGGACTGATGCCATCCATAGAAGATCTAGGGCATCCTCACTTGGTCAAGAAGGGCCACTTGGGCCAAAGGCCACCTTCATGCATGCCATCCGAAGCATTATTTAATGATGCATGCACTTTTTAGGTCTCCATCCGCATGCATGCAAGTCAACGTCAAATTAGAAGATAAAGTGACCTAGTTAGGTCAAAGATTAGGTTTTGCGCAGTTGAACTTTATAAATAGAGGATAAAGCAAGAGGAGACCTCACTTATGATTATTATTATTTTGGGAGCTCTTGGATAGCAGCACAGCATGCAGCACAGCAGTTGGGGTTGGAGACGGAGTCTTCAGCTAACAGGATTTCGGCAGTGAAACATCTGTCCTAGTCTTATTCCGGGTAAGCCATACTGGTTCACCACTTGTTCTTCATTCATTCATCAATTATATAGCACAGGGTATAGATCGTGGCAGGGGCATGTGTGCAGCCATAAGGGGGGGTTTTCAGCCAGAAAGCCCTAATCAGCTGTGGGACCTCCAGATCTCAGTTTCCTTCCGAAACTCAGGCACCAGTCTCATTATCAGCTACATACTTCAGTACTCCGTGATTATCAACTCCATCTAAGCTCATCCGAAGCAGTTATCAGCAGTTCCAGACTCCCAGGGGCGTGAGCAGCTGCCTCACTGAACCTAGACGCTATCCTGCTTAGAGGTGTCAGAACTTCTGCATACACCAGCCAATCTCTCCGGCACAGCAAGGCTATCAGCCCTGCAAAACGGCAGATCCATCGGACCCCTCCTTCCTTGAGGGCGTCACCTTTTTCTCTGATTGGGCGTCTTGCTGCTGGGGCATTCACCGGAGGCAGGAGAGATCAGTTCCTCTCCGATCCAGTTCTCGGTACTTGCAAACTTTATCCGAAGCAATCCAGCCAGTTATCAATGGTAAGTGTGCATTCTATCTCACAAACCCTAACCCTAATTTTTCCTATAAAATAGGGATTTTTGCATGGTAGTTTGAATGCCCAGTTGTATCAGCATAATTGTTTAGAAATAGAAAATATCGGGATTTGGGATATTACAGTCATACAGTGGCCCTAGATCACCCTTGCGTGTTGATGTAGCAGCCTAAGAGTCTTCAACAATTGCACTGAACAGATAAGTAAAGATCTCCAAAAATGTAAGATCTCCAAAAACCGGGACTGTCTTGACTGCTGAAAAATTGGGACTACTCCTTGATTGCCGGCTACAAGTTTCCTCAGTCAGCGAGAATTTCCAAAGATGCTGCTCCCACAAGGTTTCCTCAGTGCTCCACCAAAGATTTCCACTTCCTAAAGTGAAAACGTGATGCCCTTTTTATATGAATTTTTGACCATATTTTGAGGGCTGACTTGAATCAAAAAATATATTTTTTTTTATGGGGCCGACTTGTAGATTTGTATGGGTCGACCTGCAATTTAAATCTGAGCCGACTTGCAATAAAAAATTTAATGAAGCCGACTTGCAATTTAAAGAGTTTCAAAACAAGATGTCAAGGTCTTCTTCAATATGACTATACCAATAATATGTGCAAGGTTTTAAGAACAGCCTGCCAGCTCCATGGGTTCCAAGATCCATGTTTCAATGATCATTATCATATCAATCAAGCATGAGCCATGTCACCACACCCTCGATTTCTTCATGTTTCCTTACCAAGAACTAGTGTATGTGAATTCACTGAATCTTCATGCCTCAACAATGCTTCATCAAGGCATCTTAGGGCTCTTTCCATTGATTCTGTAAGGGCAAGGACTTCTCTACCATTCATAAGGCTTTAAGACCATCTCCAGAGGCCACTGCAAGACCTCGTTGGCATCAATGACAATTTCATCAACAATCTCGCCCTTTGTCATTGATGACAACAACTCATACCCCCCCTACGAGCATGCTCCCCTTTTGTCTTCATCTCTCCCTTTGTCTTCATCTCTCCCCCTTTGGCATCAATGGCAAAGGGTGTCCACATACCTGTCTCTGAAATCTCTGATCACTGCTAACTGCTCACTGGTTTTTGCTCCCCCTGTCAATATGCACGATCCTAGGACCTGTCTCTATGCCTGGAGAAACCATCATTTCTCCTTTGAGTTCATTCTCCACCCTCATGAACTCAAGGTGTGCTAAGGTCTTTGAGAGACCTTACACTTGGCTTGCCATATGGCAGCCATCCTCCCTGCTCTGATCAGCTTCTCCTAACTGCAACTGCTCAGTCTTCCTCATCCATAACTGCTTCTTGGCACCCATCTTTTCATTGTTTTCTCCATTGTTCTTGCTGGCTTTCTTGGCTGAGCTATATGTCAGTCTTCTCATATCGTTCCAACAATTTTGTGATTTGTGCCAAAATTTGTTGCATGACCAACATTTGACTGAGCTGTTGGAGCTTCCAACACTTCTTTGATCAACTTCATTACTCCATCCCTGATTGTAGACATTTGACTTCTGATCTTCAAATCTTCTTACTGATGTGTATGGAGTATTCCTTCTTGGTTGACTTCTTTGACTGGCACATTCATGTGCTTTGTGTCCAAACCCACTGCAGGAGTAGCATCTTACTGTGCGACATGTGGCAGCAACATGTCCGACTTGATTGCATGTCCAACATCTAACTGTGACATTGGGGCTTCCAGCCCTTCTTCTTCCATGGAACCTACAATCCATAGCCTTATGACCAAAGTTAGAACAAGAATAACAATAACCATTGAAGCCACTTTCATACCTGGGTCTTGTAGTTGTTTCCTTTATGAAGTTGATTTGATGAACAGACCTAACTCCTTGTTTCACCTTTGAACTTCCAAAATCCTTGTTGTCATGTGCATGTGCCTGGGGAGCAGCTTTGGACGTTAATGGACCTGCTTTTGGAGTCTTCAGAGACCAAGTGTCATCTTCAAGTTTTTCTTTGTTCTTCTTGTAACCAAGACCAGTTTTGTCGAGTGGAGATCTTTGGCAATCTAAGATCTTATCTAAGACAATTGAACTGTCCTAGAGCTTGACCAAGGCTTCATTTTTCTTACCTTTCTTCCTGAGACCAACTACCTCCATTTCCAGCTTCTGGACTGTTTCCTCCTTTTCTTCTAGCTGTCTTTTCAAGATTTCTTCTGTCCTCTTGGCTTCCTCCAGCTGAGTCTTCAAGTCATGATTTACCTCTCTTGCTTCTTCAAGTATTTTTGAATCTTTATCATGGTTCTTTTGTTATAGGGTTAAGTCGATCAAATCAATCTTTAGTTGTTCCTTTTCTACTTCCTTTTCCTTCATCAATTTCAGCCAACCTACTCCTTCATGCTTAAGTTTCTTAAGCAACTCCTTTAGTTCAACATTCTGCTTTTGGAGATTATCCATATAATCAAAGGTTGTCGTCCTAAACATCTTGTAATCAGATTGATTAAGATCAACTTTGTTCAAGAACCAATCAGCTCTAAGATCTATGTTGCATACATAGTTTATAATTCTCTGTTTGGCTTTCAACATTGCATCATCATCATCTACAAGAACCTTCTCAATTTCATCACACAAGCTATCATAATCACAATAGTCCATACCTTTACTAGAGTCCTCTTCCTGTTTATCTTCTTCTTGATTTAGCTCTTCAGGGGGCTTGTCTTCTGATTTCTGATCTGTCTTTTCGGGTTCTGGTCTTGCCTTCTGATACTCACTCTCCAGCTTGAACCATAGGTCTTTTGCCGAAGTGTACTCTCCTACACTTTCCTTCACTGAGATGGGAAGTCCATCCATGAGGAACTTCAAGGTTGTAGTGTTGTCTTTCTTCGCTTCCTTCTGTGCAGCTGATTTTCCTTTCTTGTTAGATGGAGCGGGTGGATTGATGACAATTTCCCAAACACCAAACTTCTTCAGATAAGCCTTCATTTTGCTTCTCCAGCTGAAATAATCTGCAATATCCAGTACAGGCACGTCATTGCTTGATGACTCTTTCTTTTCCTCCATTGTGTCTAAGGATCTCCTTCAAGCTTGCTAGGCTTGACACGAAGGCCTGGGCTCTGATACCAATTGTAGACACTGAGAGGGGGGGTGAATCAGTGTAAAGCAATTTTTACAACTTTTCTTGACCTGTCACACTTAACTACTAATTCATCATTTCATTGTTCTACCAATCTCATAATCATTTCATATCATTCACATATCATAATAGCATTTAACTCAACAAGAATCATAACACAGAAGAAAACCACACCATATAAATTTGTAATCTTTTTATATTATTTTGGTTCGGCTACAACCTTTAGGCAAAATCAGCGCCTACTGATACATAGAGCACCTACTCTGAATCCAGGACCCTGCCTGGTTTTCTTAGACCCTGCTAAGAAGGGTTTGAGGTATCCTAACCTCAAGAAGCAAGTCAAGCTTGCATTTACATTAAAGTATACTCGTGTTACCATCAAGAAATCTCTGACACATCAAAGCTGCTCATCTTCTCTGCCCATCACATCAACTCTGCTGTCCCACTGCTCATTGCTGCTCATGAAACTCTGGTTAGTCTCTACTCATTAACCTGTGATCAGTACTTCTTCTGCTGATCAACACAGCTCATTAATCTCCAGCTTATCAACCACTGCTAAACAACCTACTTTTGGTTAATCTGCTCATTTCTCCCTGGTCAATCTGCTCATCACTGCTGCTCAATTATCAATACACAAAGATAGATATGTCTTTAACAAAACTTTATCAGTCATTAGCCCTCATAGTATCATCTTACTGCAGCTCTGCCCCAAAACTCATCTATTTGTTAAGGTCATTAGTTCACCCAATCTCTATCCTCCGTCAGTATGATTTCAGACTTCTGTCAATATATTTTTCAGACCTCTATCAATATACATTTCAGACTCTGTCAGTAAACTTCTCAGACCTCTGTGGATTAGGGCAAGTTCTTTGCAGCCCTCTCTTGACCCACAATGACTATGCAATATTCAAAATAACAGTATATGTATTATGAATAAAAACATAGTTCTCCACACAATCTTCTTCAGAAAACAAGATGCAAAATGACATAAACTCAAACCTA
>LPNX010625906.1:309558-323262 GCA_001517045.1 Pseudotsuga menziesii | reverse complement strand
CTCCATAACTACTCCATCCAAAAGATGAAATAATAATTGTGCATCCTTCACCTGATCAGAGGCATCCACAGATTTAAGAAACATGGTTCCTTTTGGGCAATCAATCAGGAAATTGATAATAGTGCGGGATTTTCCATCAGACATTATTGTGCACCCTGTTTTACTCCAGGACTGCTTGAACTCCTTCAAATATTCATCTATTCTTTGAACTTCATTTCGTAAAAGGGGTCCTCTGATATCATGAAAACTAGGGCCTTTGAAGCCTGGACCACATGAAGCTATAGCATCTATCATAGGTTGATAATAAGAAGAATTAGTTGCATTGAAGGGTATGTCTGCATCATACCACCATCTAGCTGTGCATTCCCAAGCAGCCTCCTTCTCCATCTTCTTCCATTTAGCATCAATAGTGGGCTGAGCACCAGGAGTAGTGCGAGGCACAAAGAAAGACTCAAGACCTCTATTGCTGATGGGGGTAGTACCCGGGGTACTACGTGGCCTCTTCAAATTGGATGCTCTATGTCGACCTCTCCCCCTAACAGGAAAACTGGAGGATTCTTCAAAACTAGTCAAATGACCTTGAGGGGTTTCACAATCACCACCCTCAGGATCATAGTCAATATCATCCTCAAATGGCATTGAACTTCTCCCTATGTCTTCTTTAATCTTCTTTGCCTTGGCTTTTTCTTCTTGGTAGGCTTCAATACTACTTAGCATCTCTGCTCTAAGATCATCAGAGACTTTCCTACAAGGTTCAACATTGTCTCTAGCACCAGCTAAGTGTTGTTTTAACCTATGGATACCACCCCCAGCTATTTTCTTCCCACAATAATTGCATATTTTTTTCCCACCATCATCCACTTGGCAATGAAGCCATGCCGCATCCTTCTTGTCTTTTGGAGCCTTGGCAAAGTTCAAACAAAAGCTGGAAATAAAACCCTATAATTTATTAATAACTTCTTAACTAAGGAAAAAAAATTTAAAGAGAAAAGCTGTGACTTGACATACCTTTCAGAGAGAAGAATAAATGAAGAAAAGCTGCCAAGAGAAAAAGAGGATGCTGATCCGTGATAACAGTCCACAAATTCTGCACAAAAACCTTCAATAACCTCCAAAACAGTCCACGTAATAGCTCCAAACGTGCTACAAAAAATGATGGTTCTAATCTCCTCCAAATCCTTGCTGCAATACACACTTGACTATGCCCAACAAGTTCTTGGAAACCACCGGTAAAACTCAATTGCAAAAGACTACACAACTGCCCAACGAACCGTGCTCTCAAGATTGCCAAACTGATAACAATGAATAGTGTGAGAAATGTAGGGGATGGGGGGGTCTTTAAATAGTGTTAGGATAGGCTTAGGGTTAGGTTAGCAGTAGTAGTTTAGTTGTTTTTTTTTTTTTTTTTAAATTTAAGAAAACGTGGGTCCCTGGCTCGCGGCCGTACGGCTAAGTACGGACCGGCCCGTTCCGTACGGAACCGGCCGGTCCAGAGGCCGGTTTTGCAAATTTTTTTACCTGACCGGACCGGTTGACCCTGTGAACCGGTCAGACTGGCCGGTTTTGCCGGTTCCGATAACACTGTTCCTCAGTGCTCCACCGAAGATTTCCACTTCCTAAAGTGAAAACGTGATGCCCTTTTTATATGAATTTTTGACCATATTTTGAGGGCCGACTTGAATCAATAAATATATTTTTTTTTTATGGGGCCGACTTGTAGATTTGTATGGGCCGACCTGCAATTTAAATCTGAGCCGACTTGCAATAAAAAATTTAATGAAGCCGACTTGCAATTTAAAGAGTTTCAAAACAAGATGTCAAGGTCTTCTTCAATATGACTATACCAATAATATGTGCAAGGTTTTAAGAACAGCCTGCCAGCTCCATGGGTTCCAAGATCCATGTTTCAATGATCATTATCGTATCGATCAAGCATGAGCCATGTCATCACACCCTCGATTTCTTCATGTTTCCTTACCAACAACTAGTGTATGTGAATTCACTGAATCTTCATGCCTCAACAATGCTTCATCAAGGCATCTTAGGGCTCTTTCCATTGATTATGTAAGGGAAAGGACTTCTCTACCATTCATAAGGCTTTAAGACCATCTCCAGAGGCCACTGCAAGACCTCGTTGGCATCAATGACAATTTCATCAACAGGGTGAATCAGTGTAACGCAATTTTTACAACTTTTCTTGACCTGTCACACTTAACTACTAATTCATCATTTCATTGTTCTACCAATCTCATAATCATTTCATATCATTCACATATCATAGCATTTAACTCAACAAGAACACCACACCATATAAATTTGTAATCTTTTTATATTATTTTGGTCCGGCTACAACCGTTAGGCAAAATCAGCACCTACTGATACATAGAGCACCTACTCTGCATCCAGGACCCTGCCTGGTTTTCTTAGACCCTGCTAAGAGGGGTTTGAGGTATCCTAACCTCAAATGCAAGACAAGCTTGCATTTACAATTAAAGCTTACTGTCACTGTGTCACATCAACATCAACTGTCTCTTTAATCTGATCTGCTGCTGAATGTCATAGGTCTGCTCATCACCTCAATCCACTTTCCAACTCAATCAACTGCTGCAAATCATTTCTCAGTTCAACTGCTCATTGTCATCAACCTGTCCAACCTGTTGTTCAAGTATGTGCTCACAAGGATCTCCTCTAACCACTGCCAAAACAGCACTGTCTACTGATATATCATTTCTCTGCTACACATTGCTCATGTATCTCTGCTGGTCATTCTCTGGAAACTACTTGGTCAATTTCTGCTGCTCATCAACATCTCTGCTTTGCTCATCAACTATGTCAACACTGCCCATCAATACTTGCTGCCACACTATTCATCAACACAAGTGCTTCAACACTGCCAAGTCATTAGGATAACTCAGCCTTGGACTCATAACTAGGGCTGTCTTCTTTTGTCAATGTTCAAGCTTTGTGTTTTCCAGGCAACCAAAACCCAAGTCTGAACTAAGACACATTCAGATGTGTTTCAAGCTTGACTGTGCATACAAGCTTGCATTGTGGACCAATTCAGACTGTCTCAACCTCTGTCAACAACTTTTGAAGGTCTGCTATCATCATTTAAACTTTGATCATCACATCAATATGTATGTATCATAGCATGTATCCATATACCACTGTTTGCAGTCAATACTGTTCACTCATTACTGTAGATACCACTTTGTACAGACCACTATATATATTGTACATCACTACACATATACCATTGTATACTGTATACATCTCTGTGAATTGTATGCATACCACTGTGTGTGCACTATCATTGTACTTAGACACTTCACTGAACACATAAATACATACACCTCACTGTTCAATTATTTGACATAACTCATACATACCTTGTTACTGTAGAGATCTTATTTTGTCAAACCTTGGACTGTGCATCAAGCTGCTGTGGATGACCTTCAACCAATGTCCAGAACTTGTCCTGGGATACTTCCTTTGACGTTGTGTAAGCACTAGGTCTGAACATATGTTTGGACAGAGTATGTGTGACCCAAAAGGAATACTCCTTGAAAACTTGGCAACAGATCTGAGTTTTAAATGCCTGTCTTCTTGCTTTTCACTGTCAAATTATCTTGTACTCATCTGACTCTCACTCAATCATCTCTGATCATCAACTTGTTACAGTCATGCAACAACAAGAGCTGCTCATCAACTAAGTGTTATCATGTACACAAGGTTTGCTGCAACTTATAACTCATCCTTGAAATAGGTCATAATTGTCTCCAGAAATGGACGCCTTCAGCTCACTACAATGTTCAATCTGAGACCTTATAAAAATCTTGACTGCACTTAGAAACAGCTTTCCAATGAAGCGTTCAGAACTTTGGCTGACTATTGCCTTCTCTTGATTTGCTACGTCTTCAGTACTTTTGATGACAAAGCACATGAGAATTGGTTGAAACTCTGGATACAACCTTCAACCTTTCCAGGTAGGTAGCTGTTGCATCATTGCAAATGTGTGATATCTTCCTGACCTGGTAACTAGCATTTGGGGTCGCTAGAATTCCACAATCGAAGAGATACAATACTAATATAAATAATAGAAATGTATTGCAAATATCAGTAATTCTTATACTACCGTCCTGTAGACAGCACTGAGACTACAAACCAGCTCAATGTTTCCCTGAGAATCCGAACCCATATTCTAAAATTCTGTAGACATACCGGTCTTCTACTTGTTGCTACGTCAGTTCTTTATTATGACCCAAATTCCAGAGACAACAAAAAAAATAAAAAGATCTGGTATAAGAAGAAAAACTCTTGTGACTGCCTCAGTTTACAAATTACTTCATCCAAAAATTAAAGCTCCATTTCACCACTGAATTCACAAGAATAAATTGCATTCTTCATCTTCCACAGTGCACTGAAGATAGAGCATGCACTGCTGCCACCGAGAAAGAACGAAAAGGTAAATATGATGCTGTATATTGTCTCTTCCTCCACGGCTGTATATTTCCACAGTCAGCGAGCTGCTCCCCACAGAAAATTTCCACACAAAAATGAGCTGCTCCAAAAAAAAATTTCCACTGCTCCTGCGGCTGCCTCAGACCCTAGACCCGAAAATCTCAGAGCCTTTTTCCCACCGAATTTCCATGGCCAAAATGAGTGCACGTGAGGGGTATTTATATAAATTTTAACCATATTTTGGGGGCCGACTTGTGTTTAAATAAAAAAAATTATGAATTTTTTTTATGGGCCGACTTGTAGATTTTTTATTTGGAGCCGACCTTGCATAAACTCTTCATTAACATATTGTTGCAATGTTCAAATCATCAAAATCTGATCCATCAGCTGGGTAAACTTCAGCAAATAATCTCATAGCTCTGTCCAGTTGCAGCTGATGCTAACTTTTCCTTTTTTGGACAGCATCATCAATAATTGCCACATGGCAAACTCTTCTATACTCATCATAGTATGAATCTAATGAAAACATCCACAGAGGTGAGCTGACTGAACTCAATACTTCATAGTTAAAGTCCACATGGCCAGGTGCAAGAATTTCTGACATCCAAAGTAAAAAGGGACTGAGGAAATTCGGACTATAACAACAAGCAAAGGTATGATGTTTGATTCAGCTGAAGAAGTTGTTTCCTTCATGAAAGTCCCAAAATTATAGCAGACCATAAACTGCTCTTTGACAGAACCAAGCCCTTCTTCTTCTTTACAGTTCGTATTCATAATAAAAGTCTGATAATGATGATGAAGTCAATGGTGTGTGCCAGATCTGAATTCTGAATACAAGGAACATCAGAGATATCTCCATGTTATCTCCTTTGAACATCTACAAACAATTCTGAAGATGACAAGCGTTGGAGACTTCCTCCAATTGTCCAAGCTTGGATGGTAGTGATGAAATCTACAGTTTTGACAAGCACTGTCTTGAGCAAGGTTATCTTACAGAAACAAGCATACAATGACATTGACTAAGTGATGTGCAAGAATTTCTGAGAGCAAGCTGCCATGATATTGTCACTGCCAATTGTACCGTGATTTAAGAACATTGTGGCAGTTTGGGCTTTGACAATAATTCCTCTTTCCCTCTCCACTTCAAATGCAAGACCATGTTGGCATCAATGACAATTTCATCAACAGCTTCAGCAAGCCCTAGTATAGAAAACAGTGGAATATCCGCATCTGGGATATTACATATGTCATCCGGGAATACAATAATAAACTTGTCCAAAAATTCTCTGAATACACCATTCATCAAGCACACAAATGTGGTTGGTGCATTTGTCAGTCCGAAAGGAAAAACTATGTATTCATAATGCCCATACCTGGTCCGAAAAGCGGTTTTACTAATATCTTTGTCCTTAATGCACACTTAATGATAACCCGATCTCAAGTCGATCTTTGAGAAGACTCTTGCTCCTCACAACTGATCGAATAGATCATCAATCCTCAATAATGGATACATGTTTTTAATGGTGACTTTGTCCAACCGTCTATAATACTACGCATACCCTCAAGGTACCGTTTTTCTTTCTCACAAAGAGGGAAAGCACTCCCCACAGTGATACACTGGGGCGTATATAACCCTTCTTCAACAATTCTTCTAGTTGCATCTGCAATTCCTTCAATTGAAATGTGCTCATTCTATATGGAGATTTGGATATTGGAACAACTCCCAGTACCAAATAGATTGTGAAATCGATATCCCTCTTAGGGGGTAATACTCATACTGATACATCCTAATAAACATCTTTAAACTCCCGCAATATGCGTCCTCTTCAATGGATGGTTCTTGATTAGTTTGTAACCCTTCAGCATGGACCGACTACAACTGACAACCCTTTCTTATACAATTCTTCATTTGCATGGCTAGGATCTATCTAACAGATATCAGTGTTGGAATTCCCTTTTTTTGAATTGAATTCCTGTCCTCATCCAGACACATAATGGTTTTGCCATGACAATCTAGAATTGCAAAATGTGATTCCAGCCAATCCATCCCAATCAAGATATCTTATGAACCAAGGGAAATTATATATAAATCAGCCCTTGTTTGCAATCCATTCTTTTCATAACAACAGTCCTTGATCATTGAAGTGACCTTTGGTTTCATCCCTGTGGCTAACTGCAGTAATTTACTACTCACTAAGTGACATCTTTCAATCACAATAGCATTAATGTAACTGTAAGTGTCTCCAAAATCAATTAAAATTGAAATTGGTATATCAACACTCTTACCTCCAATCTCGACCATGGATGATTGATGGTCTGCTTGACGATTATCTAAAATTGCTTAAATTCGAGGTATATTACTCGCTATGTCTTCTACTGTGGTAGATTTTTGAACATTATATACGTTGGCCGCTTTGTCGCCCCTATTTGGACATCTCTTAACATATTGATCACCTCCACAGTTCCAACATTTAACTTGATATTGTTGCCTTTGTCCTGCAGGCTCAGCCATCTTTGATTCACCAAATAGAATTTGCTCTTTGGAATATTTAGTCTGGTTAATTCTTGCATCAATAGGCTTCGAACCCTTTTTCCTTTGGTCCTGTATGTCTTTCAGTTTACTTTTCCAAGCTTTGTGTAAATCCTGTCTTCCTTTATTTTGTTCATACAAGCATTTAGCCTTCCTTATGGATTCCTTCAGAGTATGAGGTTCATCATAAGCAATTTTGTCCTGGTAGTATGTTGGCAATCCACTGAGAAATTGTTGGATTTTAACTTTTTCATCTTGTATGAAACCAACATAGCTTGGTAGCTCCAAGAATCTCCTCTCATACTCCTCCATAGTCATATTGCCCAATTTGAGCTCAAAGAACTCCTGCATTTTCTTATCATAATACTGTTGGGACAAGTATTCATGTTTAAAATATTTCTGAAACCTCCACAAAATCTGGTTTTCATCAATATTTATCACCTGCTTCAATTGCTCCCACCACCGATAAGCCTTTCCTTGAAGACTGTACATAGTGATTCTGGTCTCCTTATTATCAAAGTAATTATGCAGTTGCAAATATTTCTTCATTTCTAGCAACCACATTTCTGCACTTTCTTAAAAGTAGGAGGTTTTAATTTTCTGAGTTCACCTTGTAATGGGTTGTCATCATATTTCCTTTTAAAGTACCTTCTGGTTAAAGAATCTGACTTATTTTCAGGTTCCCCTTTTCTGTAATGGCTTTCAACCGATTTATCATGGGAATGATGCCCCATCATACTTACAACTACGCTTCTTGAGTGACAATGTCTCTCAAAAGGTCCTCTTCTCAGAGATTCCCCTTCTTCTCCTCTCCTGATGGATGCAAAGACATGTACTTGATTCTGCAACTGAATCAAGTTCTGTAACATTTGTAGATTCACCAAGTTCTGTTGCTCTAGGTTCTGAAGTATTTTTTCAATTCCTGTCTGCAAATTTTGTAATGTTTGGAGCACTTCCTCAACCTCCACCTCTGTCCTATGGGCACTAGATTCCGTTCTTTGGGCAGTCATCACCACTTCCCCAGCGACATTGGGAAGTTTTGGCTCATCTGCCATTTTCACTACACCACTTTCTATTCAATCTGGCAATCTGAATAATTTCTCAATTTTGTTAGACATAAAAACATCCAATTACACATCTCTACCAGAACGTACATGCGCATTTCCTTTCTGGGTTTTTCATTCATTGGACTGAGTATGGTGAATTTAATTTCAGCTACAATCTGACAGAATTCTCTATTAATTTCTATAACCCAAGAGGTTCGAGAGCTGCAACCTTTGCTCTAATACCACTCTGTAATGTACCCCATTACGACACTATAACACACCCGACAGTTTCCTCATGCCAAATTACATGATTTTACAATATTATACATGAATTTTACATCATTTCTCCTAGCCTGACAACCTAGACATGTCCATGTGACCAAGATATGAGATGCCATGGTAATATACATTTGACTCAGGTCTAGAAACCATGCTAGGGCAAAATTCATCAGGGCCTGCTTTGGCTTTGGAGGTGTGCCTTGAGTGAAAAGCCCTAGACAACTTCAGATCAGAAAACCAAAAATTGCCTAGATTAAAAAGCAAATCCAGAGAAGCACTGATGTGACTGTCCCAGATGGATTAGCCTTCTACATAGAGGAATCTCATGTCATCTCAATTACAATTTCCCCCGCAGGGGCATGGAACATGTAGTACAATACAGAATCAGAAAAGAGAAGAAGAGGCAGGGTCATGGATCCCTAACAGAACTCTGGAACTGCAGTCTTTAAGTGCATCTACAGTCTTCTGGATCATTCTAGTGTAGACTGGGTGGTAACATGTATTACACTGAATTTGAATTATATTTTTGTTATATATGTGATTCAAATACATGCTAGTTTGCTGAAAAGCTGGAAAAGTGTAGGACATAATGACGATCATCTTAATAGCATCAATTGATGATGCTCCTAATATTGGTCTGAAATCCAGATTGGGATATAAAGCTTTGTATTTTTTAGTATATAAAAGAAGCTCATCCTGTTATTTGATCCTAAGGTTCAGTGAAAACAAATTGCAAATATGAACCACTAAATTTAGTGTTTTAGATATTTTCTCATAATAATCACTTACAATGACGTTAAAAAGACAAAATTACTGACCAATAGTTTGTTGCCGCCCAGAAACCTCATGCATATATCTAGCAGCCAAAGACGGAACATCGTGAACTGCAATTTCTGGAATTTCTCTCAGTTTGATATAAACAGGAGCATGGTCAGAACCTTCCAGTTTAATACTTCTTCCTCCATGCCAACTGTTAAGAAAGAGAAACATCATCCTGTTTGTAACATTTCAACAACACTTAAATGCCCAAAACAAAAGACATCAAGCCTGCATGATTCATATGTTGGCAGATACAAACACTCACTTTCGCGCATTGTCTGGATTGCAGCGCTTAAACTGGGTCAATATATCACATTCTTCTATATGACACTTAATAGAGTGATCTTGCTCTGATTCAACACATTGATGCAAGCATGATCCAGCTACAAGGATGAGATCAATTCTGGTACCAAAATTAAATTCTTCTGCACCAATACTCTGTTGCCAGAATGTGTATGCTTCCTTCCTACCAGAAAAATTCCATTCATAGAACTTACCGTTAAATTTTAGAACAAATAAAACTATTTAGTAGCACTCTATTATACAAAACATAGCATTCAAATGTAAAAATTGTTTCCAACTCAAGTAGATTATTTTCCCTTCACATTAAACATGGATCCTTTTTGTTGGAGTTTTGATTGGTTGCGGAAATTTGTTATAAACATAATAATAGATAGAAGAAGAAGGATATAAATAGGCTAATAAAAGGTCAGAGGGCACATAACTCTTCACCTCAGGACTAGTCAATGCATATAAGTATACCATCACAAGGCTCATTGTAGTCATCATCTTATCAATTTTATCAACTATTTATTACTCTCTCTCTCTATAAATATATATATGTGTGTGTGTGTGTGTGTGTGAAGAAACCTTTTGTCAACCATAGAAATAGGGACTGTTTACTACATTTGGTAACAGAGCAATTGAATTGACCAAGTCTGGGTTGATTCTACAGAATCCTCAAATTGCTGCTGCATGCAAAACTTAAATTGCTGTTCAGTACAGATACATCTGCACTGCTCTGTACACAATCGATTTTAGTTCTACCATACAATTAATAGTTGCCATCCAAAGTTAAATTCAATGCATCCATGGAGAGTAATGATGGGCTTGGTTCAATGGAACATGGAGGGCCACAAGGTAGGTTGTGATCTAGCTTGTCACCCGATTTGGAGTTGGAGGTCCAAGCCTTCAGGGACTTGTCTTGCTATGTTGCCTCTCATTCAAGCTTGTTGGTTGAGTAGGGAAGGCATCTTCCGATGGGGAAATTATGGGATGCAGCTACTTGGCCATGGAAAGATTAGCAGTCCTTAGATCAGGATTTAGCTTCCTTAGCCTCGATTGGCATTAGGTTATGGAATTGGTAGGACTCATTTCTAAACAGAATCTTGTTGGACACAATGCCACACTGAGAGGGGGGGTTGAATCAGTGTGCTAGGTTGCTAGCACTCTTAACAATTTTCACTTCAAAACTTAAGGAGAGTTCATCAATCACATTAAGCTACTAAGTACATCAACATTCATCAATTAATCATGTCTGTAATATCCTGATTTTGACCCCTATTGCATTAAAATTGTATATGATGTAAATACCATTATTAAATCATGGTGAGGAGCTCAAGGCCAAGGCCCTACCATGGATTTAGCGTTTTATGTATCGGCAATTAAAAATCGATACCTATGGTTATCGTGCTAGCCAGTCACATTATAAATTGAAGACATCATGTAAATATGCAATTTAATAAAAATACCCACAACTAGCTATGTCAATGCAACAAAGAGATGGGGGCATGATTTCACAAGGAATAGGGAGGGAAATAATTCAAACCCTTGAACCAATGGTGTAAATCCAAATGTCAATGGGAGAACCCATAAAGTTGTCAACTACCTTTTTTGTCTTATTCCCCCAATCATTTATTTCCTCCAGAAGTTGGTTGAGGCAGTTAATGCCTTGGGAAGAGTATAGCAGTCAAAATTCGTATTGGGGAAGCCATCAGTTTTTGAAAAACGTGTTTTTGCTTATTGGGCAAGTAAATACCCAAAAATGCGTGCTCAAACCATTATTCACCCATACGTTTCTCTTCCTCACGCAGCTGGAGATAGCTGGGGCATTCTCATCCCGTTTTTCTGCAATTTCCTCAATTTCTCCATGGTTGGGAATTCGATTTTGTGTTGCCCAGTGAATGGGAGAAGAGATTCACGATTTTGGGGTTTGAAGAGGTCATTTTTGCCCTTGTGAAGCCCGTAGACGTTTCTGAAATCGAATTTGCTCTCCCAATGTTGTTTTCCCTTCTTACCAATTCGGTTTTGGTTCCCAGGACGTTTTTCTCAGACCCAGCACTTGTGTTTGTTGTTGTGTGCATCCTTGTTTTGGTCTGAAAGACTTAGGAGTGGAAGAGACCCAGAATTGGCTTGATAAACCTAGTGAAGAGAGGAACCTCACAGACAGATCAAGAGGGGCTGGCAAATCTTCTATGCACACCCTGAAGAGCACTGGAAGGGAAGGTATGGCCTGAGGGACTGTGTAGCAGTGAAGAGAATAATTCCTTGTGTTGGGTGTGTAGGTATTGTGGATGCCAAGCTAGATAGATCTAGTGCAGGTGTCCATAGCTATGTGGTTGAGCTCACTAGCTTAGCAATTCAACCTTTCCACTGCCTTAGCAGCCTGATAAACCCAATTGTAGATTGGATTGGTTGAACTTTGGTGTATATTTGACTATGTGTGATCCTGTTGTTCCCTAGTTCCTTGTGGAAATCATGCCCAGCTCGGGGGTGGCAGTGGTGCTGAGAGATTGATTAGCACACTGGCCTATGGTTAAGTGGAACGTTGCAGTGACATAGCTAGTTGCGGGACAGCTTATTTTCAAGATAAGTATTCTCTGTGTATTTAATTTCTGCAACTGTATTTGTTTAAGAATTATCATGAACATGTTGAATGTGTTGAAATGTATTTGCTTCTGCTGTATATTTACATGTATTATGCATCTGTACATGTCTTTTATTTCAATGCATTATGTTTATGTTCATGGGGCTAGATCCCCGGTTATTGATAGACAGCAGCAGTTGAGTCGCGTCCTCTCCCCATCGGCGAGATGAGGGGAGGGGACATGATAATGTCATCAACATAGATCGTAAAAGACACATCACAAAGAAAGCATAGTAAACTTTATTTATCATTTGATATGAATTACAATGAAGGCTTCAATCTTCGTGATTACATCAACACCAACTCCTATTCCAAGACCCAGCCTGGTTTTCTTATCTCCAACTAAAAAGAAGTGCAAGACCTAGCTTGCCTTCACATACTGACCACTCTCATCAACTCTGTCAAGTCAAACCATATCAGTGTCACATCATATCATATCAAAACAATATCAATCTATTACTAGATACCAGACACGTCCATATGGGGCAGTGTGTCTCGTGTCCACGTGTCTAACACAAACACGCTGACATAAAGTGTGGGCCACGTCATTTCAGCGTGTCCCAATTCGGATACGCATGTCATGCGTCTATCAGGACGTGTCCTGAAAACAAGACACGTTTTCCACATGTGTGACTATGAAATTGCCTCAAAATACATAAAAACAAAGCATGAAGTGATCAACAATTGTATCTTTCTAGTGGCTCAATGACTCATTTAATTTTTATCTCTTTAACATTAGATTTATCATGGTGTGACCAACATTAGCTTATATTACATGTGAAACCCGTAATTCAATGTTAGAATTTTAATAGTTATACAAGATCTTAAAGCATTTAGCATCATAACTATATGCAATAAGATCACTAAAAGAAAGACAAGCATAGCAACACAAAAAGAACACAGATATTTTTCCTAAGAAACTACAAGGGAGAAAACCCAGCAATTTCTTTAGTATAGATTCTGTCTCCAAGACCAACTTCTTATGTATCAACTTCTTTATACTAATTACTAATGTTAAATGTGCATTGATTCTGATTTATATTGAATATGTAATATCCCAAATCCCGATATTTTCTATTTCTAAGCAATTATGCTGATACAACGGGGCATGCAAACTGCCAAGCAAAAATCCCTATTTTATAGGAAAAATTAGGGTTAGGGTTTGCGAGATAGAATGAACACTTACCACTGATAAGCTGATCTAAACTACTCCAGCAAAAGTCTACCAGTACTGCAAGCTGGATCGGAGAGGATCTGAGCTCCTCTGCTGCAGGTGAATCCCCCCAGCAGCAAGACGCCCAAGTAGAGAAGTATGACGCCCTCAAGGAAGGAGATGTCCGATCTGACTGAGAATTTGCGGGACTGATAGCGGTGCAATGTCGGAGAGAATGCCCAGAGCATGCGAAGGTTCTGAGATCTCCAGGTAGGGTAGCGAATCACTTTAGAGAGGCAGCTACTCACCCTCTGGAACCCCGAAACGGCTGATAACTGCTTCGGATGAGCACTGATAGATCTGAAAATCACTGAGTACCGGAGTATGAGGCTGATGATGATATTGGTGCCTGAGTTTCGGAAGGAAACTGAGATCTGAAGGCCCAACAGCTGATTAGGGCTTTCTGGCTGAAAACCCCCTTTTACGGCTG
>LPNX010625906.1:288096-309374 GCA_001517045.1 Pseudotsuga menziesii | reverse complement strand
TGCCCTAGATCTTCTATGGTTGGCATCAATCCTTAGTTGATTCCCTAGCTGTCAGTAACCGCTCGAACCCACAGGAATCACATAGGTTAGCGGTTTTGGGTCTTAAGGCCTAACTGGAAGAGGACATTACAATCCTCCCCACTCGAAATTGCTTGTCCTCAAGCAACTTCAAATTGGGATGCTGTAATACCTGTTCACCTTCCCAGGTGGCGTCTTCTGGCGGTAGTTCCTTCCATTGAACTAAGTATTCCCTGATTACCCTGTTCCTGAGCTTCCTCTCTCTAGTCTGAATGATCCGTTCGGGAATCAGTATCAGCAGTCCTTCATCATCTAAAGGAGGCAATTCTGTGGATGGAGCAATGTGTTGACCAAGGGTTTTCTTCAGGCTAGATACATGAAACACATTGTGAATTTTACTTTCCTGAGGAAGTTCTAGTTCATAAGCTACCTCTCCCACTTTCCGGATTATCTTGTAGGGTCCATAGAAGCGGGGTTTTAACTTCTCTGCTCCTTTCTTCTTAAGTGAGGACTGTCTGTAAGGCTGGAGCCTTAAGTATACTAAATCCCCTACCTCGAAGTTCCGCTCAATCTTGTGTTTGTCGGCATGCATCTTTTGTTGATTCTGTGCTGTCTGCAAATTCTCCTTCAGTATTTTCAGGATGTCCTGACTGTCCTGTATCCAATCCTTAGCCTTAGGAGCCCTACTGTCTCCAAATGCCAAATCTGCATAGTCCAATGCCTCGTAACCATATAGTGCCTTAAAAGGAGTCATCCTAATAGACATATGATAAGTAGTGTTGTAGCAATACTCCCCTAAGTGTAGCCACTTGATCCAGGTTCGCTGCTGCCCTGCTACATAGTTCCTCAGATATCCCTCGATCCACTTGTTGACTATTTCTGTTTGCCCGTCACTCTGGGGATGATAACTCGTACTGGTAGCCAGTTCAGTCCCTACCAATCTGAACAGGTCTTGCCAAAAGGCACTCGTGAATCTGCTATCTCGATCACTGACGATGGTCTTAGGTAACCCGTGTAACCTGAAGACTTCCCTGAAGAATAACTCAGCTACTTAAGCTGCCGAGTAGTCTGATGGTATCGAGAAGAAATGTGCAAACTTGGTCAGTCTGTCAACTACTACATATAAACAATCTCGCCCTTGGACCTTGGGCAATCCTGTAATGAAGTCCATGGAGATGCTCTCCCACTTCTGCTCTGGAATCAGTAGTGGCTGGAGTAACCCTGCTGGATGGGTGTTCTCAATCTTGTTCTGTTGACAGATGCTACATTCCCTGACATGCTGCATAATCTCCCCCTTGAGGCCCTTCCAAGAGAACCTCTCTCTGATCTGCCTGTAGGTCTTTAAGAAACCTTGATGCCCTGATAAAGGAGAATCGTGGGCTTCCTGAATGATCTTCTTCCTCAATGTGGATTCTGGAACGAGGTATATTCTATCCTTGTAATAGATGATGTCATTCACAATCCTGTACCTGTCATCCTAAACTTGCCCGCCCAATAATTCGCAAGCGAATTTATTTTTGGAGTACTCCACTAAGAGAAGTGCCCTTCAATTCATGGATATACTACTGAGAGATAATGGGGATGGACGCCTGGATAATGCATCAGCTACTACATTATTCTTACCCTTCACATATTCGATCTCGAAATCATAGGCTTGTACCTTGCTGACCCATTTCTGCTGTCGCTCATTCAGTTCCTTCTGTTCCAAGAAATACTTGAGGCTGTTATGATCGGTTTTGATTTTGAACTTACTGGCCACCAGGTACTGTCTGAATTTTGTGAGAGCATGCAAGATGGCCAGCATCTCCTTGTAATATATGGAGTAATCGCGCTCGCAGTTCTTCAGTTTACGGCTCTCAAAAGCAATAGGATGATGATTCTGCATCAACACTGCTCCTAACCCTTCCCCTGAGGCATCACATTCTACCACAAAAGGTTGTGAGAAATCTGGTAATGCCAGAACTAGACAAGAACTCATAATAACCTTCATCTCCTCGAAAGTTTTCTGTGCTAAGTCTGTCCAAGTGAACGCTCCTTTCTTGGTGAGATCTGTGAGGGGTGCTGCAAATTGGGAGAATACCTTAACGTACCGCCGGTAATAAGTACACAGACCTAGGAACCCTCTCAACTCTGTAACTATTTTTGGCACAGGCCAATCTCTGATAGCCCTGATTTTCTCCATGTCAACCTGTACTCCTTCTGCATTGATTACGTGTCCTAAGTACAGCATTTCCTTCATGCCAAACTCACACTTGGACATTTTTGCATATAGTGAGTGCTCTTCTAAGATACTCAATGTTTCGTCCAGGTGTTTCAGATGTTCTTCCCAGGTTTTGCTATAAATCAGGATGTCATCAAAGAATACTAGCAAAAATTTACGTAGCTGTGCTTGGAATGCATGGTTCATGCATGACTGAAAAGTGGCCGGAGCATTGGTCAGTCCGAAGGGCATGACCAGAAACTCATAGTGACCAAAATGACAGCGGAAAGCTGTTTTGGAGATGTCCTGGTCCCTTACCCTGATCTGATGGTACCCCGAGCGAAGATCGATCTTGGAGAAGTATTGAGCTCCCCAAAGTTCATCCATGAGTTCGTCAATTCTGGGAATGGGATACCTGTTCTTGATGGTCTTTTTGTTAAGTGCTCGATAATGGATGCACATACGTAGAGTGCCATCCTTCTTCTTAACCAGAACTACTGAAGATGCAAAGGGGCTAGAGCTGGGTCGTATATAACTAAGCTCCAGTAATTCTTTGATGGTTTTCTCAATCTCATCCTTGTACCTCTTGGGATGCCTGTAAGGAGTGGTGATGACTGCTTGTGTTCCCTCCTCTAGCTCGATGATGTGTTCAAAGCCCCGGTCTGGTGGTCTGCCTGAAGGAAGGTCCCGAAAAACCTTTTCGTGTTTCTGTAGCAAGGCTTGAATGTCACTGGGGTGTTATGAGCTGGTCTCTGGGGGTTTCCGGAAGGTGACAAAACATTCTGCAGCCCATTCTATATCATCCTGTCGAAGCACTGCCTCCATTCTCTGTGACGAGACCGGTTTTGGGGGATAAGTGTTCATGCCCCTCAAAACTACCCGTTTGCCATCTGGCCCCTGGAACTCCATCTCCATTGGCCTATAGTCTGTAGTGTATTTCCCTATAGAGTAAAGCCACTGAACACCCAATACCACATGAGTATCCGCTACATCCACTACATAGAAAGAGTCTGTCATCCGATAGTTACCCAAGGCAACATTCAGTTTTGGGATCCAGTAGTTGCACTCCATGCTGGAGTTCCCGGCTACTGCTACAGTGAATCCCTCGAACTTCTCGGTCTGAATACCTCTCTTGGCTACCCAAGAGGAGTCAATGAAATTGTGGGTGGCTCCCCCATCAATCAGTACTCCTACTCTGTGACCCTGCACTACTCCCTTGACCCTAAGAGTATGGAATCTCGGTACCCCAGACAATGTAACAATGACTCCCTCCGGTGCATCCCCCTAGTGTGATTCCTCTTCCGTGGCCTCCTGCTCATCGTCGTCTTCATCACTGTCTGAATACACCTCAATGTAGTGTGCCTTCGCCTTCCCTGCGCACCTGTGTCCTAGTACCCATGGTTCCTGGCAAGTGAAGCACAGCTTCTTTCTTCTCAAATCTTTCCTGGTGTCCTCATCTAACCAGGTTTTCTTGGGCACATCCTACTGGAAAGGTTTCCTGTCCTTGTCCCTAACAGGAAAATTGGTTTTCAGAGGGAATTTGTTTTTAGGGACTAAATCCTGAAGATCCCTTGCCCGGCTAATAGCATCCTGCAGAGTGAGGGATTTGTAGGCTTTCACCCATCCCCGTAGTGGCTCTATGAGGGCCTCAGTGAATAACATAGTCAATCTGCTCTCTGACACATCTGTTACCATAACGGCTAGCCTCTGAAATTCTGAAATGAAAGATTCTGCGCTACCAGTCTGCTTGAGTTGAGCCAACTCCCTAAAATGGATCTCTGGATCTTTCCTGTCAAACCTCTCCATGAGTTTCTGAGTGAACTCACCGTAAGAATTTATGGTGTTGTGACCCAATGTCACCAATCCGTGGTACCACCAGTCGTGAGCTTCTCCGTCCAGGTGAAGTATAGCCAACTTAATGGCGTTTGTCTCTGTCATGGGGTTGAGTTGGAAATAGGTATCCAACTTTTGGACCCATGTTCTCGCTGATCCTCCGCGAGTCCCATCAAAGTTTGGGATGGTTAACCTCCCCAAGGTCTTCTGCAGCTCATAGTTGTGATTGAAACCCTTGTTGAAATTCCTGGGCTTGTTCCTACTCTTCATGTTGCAGAAGTCTGAGAAAGACATGGCAGCATGAAACTCATCCCCTAAGTCCCTGTACTCCTGCAAATAAGCCCCAAAAGGCTCGCTGGGCTCTACCTGCATGACCGGGCCCCCTACTGTATCTGCCAAGAAGTGAGGCATGGTAGGCCTGATAGTAGGTTTGTTGTATATGTGGGGAGTGTTCTGGATGTTGGTGTACGCCATCTTTCCCCTGCCGCTTGAAGATCCCCGCTCTGCCGGTGAGGGGGGTGTACTGCTGATACCTGGTTCCGGTTTCGCTGACAGTCTGTTGATTGCATTGAGGACTTCTTTTTGTCCTTTGGCTAAGTCTTGCAATGCAGAGACCAAGCTGCGAAACTCCATCCGATCCTCCTCTTCTCCCGTTCCTTTTCCCCTATCTGAATGTATACCTGTCTGTTCCATGTCTGAATTGGTATCCTCTAGCTGGATATCTTCAAATTCTTCTGTGTATCTACTCTTCCTCCTCCTATAGGTTACAAAAGGATCTCCTTCTGTATTCATCTACTTTTCATCTCTTAAGCCCACAGCTGGCCAAGAAAATAGCTCTGATACCACTGTAATATCCCAAATCCCGATATTTTCTATTTCTAAGCAAATATGCTGATATAACGGGGCATGCAAACTGCCAAGCAAAAATCCCTATTTTATAGGAAAAATTAGGGTTAGTGTTTGCGAGATAGAATGAACACTTACCACTGATAAGCTGATCTAAACTACTCCAGCAAAAGTCTGCCAGTACTGCAAGCTAGATCGGAGAGGATCTGAGCTCCTCTGCTTCAGGTGAATCCCCCCAGCAGCAAGACGCCCAAGTAGAGAAGTGTGACGCCCTCAAGGAAGGTGATGTCCGATCTGACTGAGAATTTGCGGGACTGATAGCGGTGCAATGTCGGAGAGAATGCCCGGAGCATGCGAAGGTTCTGAGATCTCCAGGTAGGGTAGCGAATCACTTTAGAGAGGCAGCTACTCACCCTCTGGAACCCCGAAACGGCTGATAACTGCTTCGGATGAGCACTGATAGATCTGAAAATCACTGAGTACCGAAGTATGAGGCTGATGATGATATTAGTGCCTGAGTTTCGGAAGGAAACTGAGATCTAAAGGCCCAACAATTGATTAGGGCTTTCTGGCTGAAAACCCCCTTTTATGGCTGCACACGTGTCCCTGCAACGATCTATACCATGTACTAGGTAACTGATGAATAAATAAAGAACAAGTGGTGGACTTGTATGGCTTACCCGGAATAAGACTAGGACAGATGTTTCACTGCCGAAATCCTGTTAGCTGAAGACTCCGTCTCCAACCCCAACTACTGTGCTGCTATCCAAGAGCTCCCAAAATAATAATAATCAAAAGTGAAGTCTCCTCTTGCCTTCTCCTCTATTTATAAAGATCAACTATGCAAAACCCTAATCTTTGACCTAATTAGGTCACTTTATCTTCTAATTTGTCGTTGACTTGCATGCATGTCACTTTATCTTCTAATTTGCCGTTGACTTGCATGCATGCGGAGGGAGACTTAAATAGTGCATGCATCATTAAAATAATGCTGGGATGGCATGCACGAGGGTGGCCTTTGGCCCTGGTGGCCCTTCTTGACCACTTGATGATGCCCTAGATCTTCTATTGTTGGCATCAATCCTTAGTTGATTCCCTAGCTGTCAGTAACCGCTCAAACCCACAGGAATCACATAGGTTAGCGGTTTTGGGCCTTAAGGCCTAACTGGAAGAGGACATTACAGAATATTTGTAAAGATTGGATCTATATGTCTATATTTTTAATATATATAATTTCTTAAATATATATATATATATAATGTGTCCTCTGTGTCCTAATTTTGGGGGTCACCGTGTCCGTGTCGGACACTCGAATCCTCGTGTCCTGTGTCCTCGTGTCAGGTGACTTAGCTGTCAAGTCTTCTTTGTTAATGTGATATAAGCTTGATGGAGGATATGCTTGAGATAAACTTCTTCTGAGGCAGCCTGAAAATTTTGCTACTTGAATGAACAGCAGTAAAGAGTGGGTTTTTTAAGATTGTAGCAGCCTGCTTTTGAATCTCAGAACTGGAAGTGGGAAGATCTTAGACTTACTCCCAGAACTGTTGTAGCATAATTTCCCTTGAATGGGTAACAACAATGTGATATACACCCTCCACTTGATTCACAGATGTTCCCACAATGATCACACTCTTACTGGATGGTGCATCCTTCCTCTCACTACCATGCAGTAGTAAACAAGATGTTCAAAGGTTTATTCATCCCTCAAATTAAGCACATGCCCCTTACCAATAGTATGCTACCCTTTCAACTTGATTCGACCTTTGGATGACAGTTGCAACCCTCTAACAGAAGTTCACAGCTTCTACACAAATGGACTTAGTCAGCAAGGAAGGGTGCGGCCTATACAAAGGATACTCAATCCAGAAATATGAACACAACCTTCTAAAGGGTGATGGAACCTCCACTGCGGCTGCTTCAGACTTATCCTCATACCCCAGCGAACTCTGCCTTAGAGAGGTCCAAAAATCAAAGCTAAAAACAAATTTTTGGATGGGTGATAAATGAGGACATTGGCCTCATATTTATACACATTTTCCATAAATTACTTTGAGTCAGTCTGCTATATTTTATATTTTTTATTTAATAAACAATTGTCTTCTAAATCTGAGCCGACTTCAAAAGTTTTAGCATAACATTAATTTTAAAATCAAAATTTCTTTTGAATATTTGCAAAGGGACTTCTTCCCAAGGTCCAAGACTGGGTTGCAAGTTTTCATATGCAAGGGAACCATCAACTTCATGCAAGTATAAGCTTCATCATCAGGCAAGAAGTATTCAAAGTCCAAGGTACCCTACTCAATGGCATCATCATCATCGAATCAGGGAAGCCTCCATCTTCTTCATAAATTCTTTAATTTTCATATCAAGCCATCAAAGCAAGAGCATCATATACTATGACCATGTCATCATTTAATTTGTTCAAGGTGTGATGTGTTTAAATTCTAGGGCATCATCATCATAATGGGACCAAGGGCTATAAAACCACAATGTGTGTGTGGTTTCAAAAGCCAAACATCCATGTACAGGGATATCAACATGGATAAGACCATACTATGTGTGTGGGTCCCAAAAGTTTTTATGCAAGAGAATAGGAGCACCACAATGGCCATCAAGAAGGCTTCATGTCTTCAAGATCCACATCTTCATACAAGAAGCATCTTCATGCCACATCAATATCCAAGAGGCATGTCAAGGCCATCAAGGCATAATGTCAAGGGCATCAAGGCATAACATAAATACTCTAAAAACCAACAATTAACACAGTCAACCTCCTCACTCCCCGTCTTCTCCTCCTCCTACCTGTTGTTGCCTTTCACGCACCTGAGGGATTAGGTTGTCATGGCAGAAATCTTCAAGCCACTAAGTGTGTCCTTGGGGACAAGTCTCGAGTCAAGTACTGTCACTTGATCTTGAATCCTCTATTTAGGCAAACTCCTAACGAAGCCAAGGGGGCTAGACCCTAAGAGTTACTAAGGTTGATTAAGCGTTTTATTGGTGGTTTATGGGTGTAAGTTTTTAAAGATTTTTTAGAACTAAAGCCTGAAACAAGATTATTGCAATAGATAGTTTAAACACAACAGCATATGAATTATACAACACCAGATAAGTAAATGAACTTATAGCAAAAAATTGTATGATACAAATAAAAGACCAATGCTGAAATGGAGTCACAAGAATGTAATGTTGTTGTAATGTTGGAAATGTATTGCAAGTACTCTTGGTCAGTTTTAGATTAATGATAAGATGAGTGGATTAAAAAGGGAAGGGCACTCCAGATATACATGATGGTACGAGGAGTATGTCCAAAAACCTTTATCAAATGTGGCTCCAAGCAAAGAAATGTGGGTTGGATCGGAGTCTCTGGGAGGTATCCAACACTACACCAATCGAGGGTGTAGTCTGACGGAAACCCCCTTTGGAAATGGCCAATTGAAGTTTCGTTGATGGCTTCAAGATGGACTATGTTTCCACAAAGGGTTGGAGAGCAAGAGAAACAAGCAAGAGCTCTTGCAAAATCCAACAAGAAACCTGTAAAATCCTTCACACTTGCACAACACTTGTCAAATCATATACTAAAAGTCTAATGTTGAAGACAAAGAGAGCATACTCATAAACAAATAAGCATACAAATCCTAAATCTTAAACAAAGATCTTCTAAATGAACAATGAAGCAACACTATCCACTCCTCTCGATTAGTACTAATCTTTCTTTACGCAATATATTGACAAGAAAAGCAGCAAATGCAAAAAAACAACTCATACAGTTACCTCTATACACACATGAAACAATGCTAATCCAGTTGGGCAGAAGACAACACATTGACTTCCAAAGCCTTATTTCATTAACAAAATACTTGAAAGATAATTACAATAGGAGAAGAGGTTTCATACTTCACGCCAAATGAAGGAGAATAGCCTCGCTTTTATATCCAAAGAAAGTCGAAGAGGGCGTATCCATCACTGAGAGTAGAGTCGACTTACCTTGAGTTTGTGAGACTGATTGAAGGGATGTGTTGGGCTTGATTCAGGGTGAAGGCGCCACCACTCGAATGATTGATGCACCATGCTTTGGAGAGATCTCCACTCCAATGATTGTTTACCAAGTATACAAGTGTGTTCCCTCTTGGAGAGAGGACGCATCTTCAACATAAATCATATCGCCACCTTTCAAAATGGTCCCCACACTCAAATGATTATCCCAATCTAAATCAAGTCGCAATCCCTCATGAAATAACTCGCCAATCCACCTTGATTTGATTTGCCAACACGTCAAGTTTCAATTTGGTGGGCGCATACAAACTTTGGAAATGCTCACTATTACCAACTATTTTGTACAAGAGTTGAACTTCCTATTGAGCCGCCAGTTATCGAGCATGATGAATGCTCATCTCCAGAGTTCAGAAGTTCAGTGTGTTCCAGAGTTAGCCAGTTTTTGGCTGAACTTTTTATTTTTGTAAGATACCTGTTCATACCCCCTTGGGGAAAATGCAAAAAAATGTCCTAGCATTTAAATTTTTATAAAAGGCTCGGCTTCCCGGACTTGGGCATCAAGCCGACTAGCCTAGAGTGTTTTTTCCCTTGGTTATTATTGGCTATTGAATAAACGACCAATAATTTCTGAGTTTTTCACTCGCTCCTCCTAAGCTGGGGTAGTTGTCTTGGTGTTTCGGCCTTGGGAGGTTATTAGAGCCTTCGTGTTAGTATTTTTTGTCATGCTAGGCATTCCGATTGAGTCGTATGAACATGTACTAGGTCCCCCTAAGGTTTCGTTGGATTCCGAGAAAAATAATTTTTTCCGTTTTTTTAAGCCATTTTTTAATGGTTTAAATTGAAAATTTCAAAATGTAATAAATGAGTGATCCGGAGTCCGTTTTCGGCATGGTTGGGCTCATTTTCAAGCCTAGAGCAGCTTCATTACCCCAGGGGCCACTTTCACCATCACTCGATCAGCTAGAGCACCCCGTAGGTCATCATTCAGCTAATTGAGCACCAAAGTAACATTTAAATGCTAAAAGTGAACATTTTGGCACTTGGTCAAAAAAATTTAAAAAGTCAAAAGTCATTATTTTATTGGTAAAGTGACATGGCATATGGTCCAAGCAACTCACACGACCCACTTCATGTCACATGGCATATTAAACTTTGGGTTATAATGGTGATTTAATTAAAAGGAGAAATCACGTGAGGGTGAAGTATGAAGTGGGACTCACACTAATATGGAAGGAGTGGTGGCTAGCTATTGGTATTAAGGTGGACCCATCCACTTAATGCATTATAAAATAAACTATGGTATATAATTCATATGCTAGCGAGTTGTTTGTAAGGAGTATGACGCAAGGATGAAGTCACGCTAGGCTGATGTGTAGTGGGCCTCTTCCACGACTCATTCCAGAACTACATTATTTTAATAAAAAAAAACCATGGTATAACTCCAATGCGTGAAGCATGGAACTCGCGCGTGGATGGTTGAGTGCATTATGGTGACGTCAACCCAAAATAGAGGTCACGTCAATCGTTGATTGGAGATTGCGCTGTTTGGTGGGCTCTACTCTCTAATCTATGGCCAGCACATGGCTCGGCTCCTTCCAATGGCGAGTTAGCACTTACTTCAACTCATACTCACGTATCCTTAAAGAACCGCACGGATCTCTTTGGGTTCACATGTTTCACACTTGGCCACTCTGTATTCGCTGGTGAAGCTTCCTATGAGGGGAATGGGGGGCGCCTTGCCAAGGTGGAGGCCACCTCCCCATCCCATTGATGAGAACTCAACTTTTTTAATGGGGATTGAACTGCAAGTTTGGAGACAGATAGGAATTCGACTTGGTGTCAAGTCCATTGGCTCTCAATCATTGTTGATTTGATTCAGGGTGTAGGTTTATCAGTTTTTTGTATAAAAGGATGGCATTGCCTCCTTCGTTTCTCATGGAGAGTTTGGCATAGAAACTTTATTGGATTTTGTAAGCTTCTTTTGTTAATAAAATATTGAGACTTTGGAGGTCATTTGATGGGAATTTGGCATTCTGTCTTTGTCCTATGTGAAGTAATATCTCTTTCACCCTACCCTTGTATTGCAATTTGATTATTATGTTTATTGAAGACTAACAATCTAGTACTTAGGCTTTTAATCAAATTTGCTTTGAGTGTTTGTGTCTTCAGGGATTGCATCTAGTAGGAGCTCTCGGCATGAGCTCTCGGCATCTAATACCTTCACCATACAAGTGTTCCATTATTAATATATTTTGTTTGCAGGGTTGCAAGCAGTTCCGATTCTTTCTTGCCTTCTCCAACAAGCTCCTAAAAACTCTTTTTGGTTACTGGTTACTAGTCCTGCCCATTTCTAAGCTGTCGAAGATATAAGTCATACCTTTCTCCAAGCCTAGAATCTCCCACGGAGCTTGCCATCTTGCTTTTCTGGCTTGTCTTGGTCTCTTGCATTCGTTCCTCTCTTTCGCTGCCCCCTTTTGTCCTCTTTTTCCTCCTTTTTGCAGTCCTTCGTCGCTGCCCTCTCAGCCCTCTTTCGCTGTCTTTTTTTTTGTCTTTTTAGCAGCCCTCTTTCGCTGCCCTCTTTGCTCTCTTTCATTGCCCTCTATACTGCTGTTCGCTGCCCCATTTCTCACTTTTTGCAGCCAATTATACTATTGTTCACTCCCCTTTTCGTCCTTCTTTATCTTAGGGTTTTTTATATAAAGTTTGTGCATTGTTAGATTTCATTCTAGTTTCATTTCCTAGCTTGCATCTAGATTATTTTTGCATTTTTAGATTTAAGTTTGTAGATCTTAATCTCAGATTAGTTTCAAGTTTGATTTATTTCGCTAATGACTAATGGGTGCATGAGTTGTTTGGATTTTTGTTTATTGTAGGTATTGAGAGGAAAATAAAGTGCAAAGGTGAAGCAAAGAGAGACCGGAACCTAAAACACTTGGAGATTACCCAAAGAAGAAGAGAAACACATCAAGAAACCATAAGGAAGATCCAAAACCCAATGAAGATGGCGTTAAACAAGAAGATCTAAAGCTTCTCACTCTCCTTATTGTAAAAGAAGTCATAAGACTTCTTGTTCCAAGTTTTTGCTTACTTTCAGTTCCCAAAAGGTTGAAAATCCTCAGTATTGTACTTGATTAATAAAAAGGCTAAGTGGGATAAAACCTCCCACACTTTGTGTTTCCCTTCCCCCATTTGGGGAAGAGCCTTGTGTTGTCCTTTTGTTTGGTTATTACAATGCTTAAAGTAGTTTCATTTCATGCTTAGAACACTAGTTGCTATTTCAACTTATTTTTGCTAAGTTAGTTTCTTTCAAGTCATTGTTATTAATCTTTTTGAGCTATCATTTGGTTTCCACATTTACAATCTGCTTGTCTTTTAAAAAGAAACCAAAGTCTCTTGAACTTGCAATAACCCAAGTCAAGAGCACTCTCTGTCAAAGAGCATTCCCACTGCATTATCCTTGCATCAAGCATATAGATTAATTAAAGTCTCTTGAACTTCTATCATAAGACAAAGTCAAGAGCACTCTCTGTCGGAGAGTTGAACTGTGTGCTCATAATAATAAAATCTTTCCAACTCACATTTCCCCACTTAAAATTTACCTCGTTGCTATCCCTCACCTAGTATGCTCTGTCGACCCTGAAAAGTTGGACTCGTACTCAGAACGGTGATCGGATTTGTTAATCTTGCAAGTGATAACATAATAAAACTTTCACCCCATAACCAACGCAACGGTGTTATCTCGATAAATACTCAGGTAGTGGGAAAATTCCAAGTGTGGGCATCGGGCAACCAAGTCTGGACACTCACTTGTTAAATTCTCTGAACACCTAGCTTGTGATTCCAGACAGGTCTGTCATGTCTTCGAACGAAACCACTGAAAGTATTTCCGGTTAGGTTTCCTAGACACCTTAAGCAAGATCATCTTTAAAATTTACAATAAAATAAACCAAGAACAATTGCAAAAACGATCTCACAAACACTACTATTGAGACTTGTATTTCAGCATTCACAAGCACGTTTTGACTCCATATTGGCACTAGTCTTAAGCTTCCATGCATCGCCTTGATCTGGACCATTTGTCCCTAATGTTTGCTTAAATCATTATCTATCTGTGGATGCCTTTAATTTCCAAGTCATCTTTGTATTGTTCGTCTCAAATCTTGTGTTTTGTAATTGCAACGTGGATTGCTTATTTTATTATAAAGTTGTAATCATTCAAAAACTCCTAAAAAACACCCATCTGCATCATAACATCAAAAACACTTAAACACATTGAGCCATAGAAAACTCTTTGTTAGGGATGACCCCCCTTGGCTTCGTTAGGAGTTAGCCTAAACGGAGGAGCTAGGAGTAGGTGACAGTACCTGGCTCTGTGCTTGCCCCCAAGGCCACACCTCTCCCACTTTCTCAAGTGAAGAGACAGCTGTCATTAGATTTCTGTTGTTGGTGTGCATTCGGTGGACAACACTCACCACTCTCCAAATCAACTCTTAAAACATATGCATTATTCCTTATCCTAAGTCGCCCACCATAAAGAACAAGAACAACACCTTTTCAAAGTCATTTGACCAAGTTCTCATGACTAATGACTTTTTGACTTTGGTGTCATTTTGTCGCATTTTTAACATTAAACTGACGTTTTGACGCCTCTTTAGCAAAAACTAGCTCTACGCCATGATTTGGTCGCCCGAAACCTAGGAAAAGTGTGTCCTAAGGTAAAGAGGACACTCTGAGTGTGAAAAAAAGCATCCCCACGCCAAAATCAGACTTTGGACCCAACTTTTATAACAATTTGAAATTTCCCATTTACACCATTAAAAAATTGCCTAATTTTGCAGGAAAAATTATTTTTCTCACAATTGCAAAAAAACTTAGGGGGACCTAGCAATGTCCATACAACTCAATATTAATGCCTAGCATGCTCATATACATTGACACATGAGTTGTAATAACCTCCTGAGTGTTGATTAAGTTGTCATTGATGCCAACGATGCCTGGTCATTAATGCCAACCGTTGAGTCTTGGTGCACCTTGTGGAGCCCCTAAGGGTTAGTGTTTAGTTTGTGGTTGTATAAGTCATAGGAGCCCTTTTGATCTTGTACTAGCCCAAGCTTGAATCCCTTGGAGGCTTTGGAACAATGGCAAAATCCCTGGTTACCCATTGACTTGGTCAAGTGCCCCTAAGTTGTATCTTGGTCTCATTTGAGTCCATTGTCAAGTTCCTTGCTCCTGGTTGATCTTTGGTTACTGGTCTTTGTGTTGCTTGTTATGCGTGTAGTTGTTTTGGTCTCTTGATTGGTTGTTGGATGGATGATGTGCCTCATGTGTGTAAAGCCCTTGATGTGTTGATGGTGGATACCATTGCTTGCATTGGATGGTCTTGAGGTTGTTGAGTTCTTGTGGGGTCCTTAAGCCCACAAACTTAGATCTTGATCCTCTTGCATGTGGAGACTTGGGTCTTGGAACCCACAATTATGGTGGTATGTTGGAACCCCTTCTTATGGGGTCCTTGATGTCATTGGAAGTTTGGGTCTTAAACCCACACATATCGTGGTTTGATGGCCCTTGGACATTATATGGTCATTGCCATGTTGTAGCCTTGTGATCATGGATATGAAGCCCATAAGGTGTTGCAAACTAGTGGTGAGGTCTTTGTACCCCTCTTTTGGGCTGTTGGTACTCTTATGGTGATGAAGATATATAGTGAAACCATTGGATATGTTTTTATTGATATGGAGACCTTGAACATGATGATGTTGAAGCCCTTGAAGTCATTGAAGCCATCTTTTATAATAATGATGATGATATTCATGAAAAGTCTTTGTTCCCACTTGATTGGTGGTGTTGAGGTCCTTGATACCCTTAATATGATGAGTGCATGGTGGATCCCTCCTCCTTGTTGATGTGAAGTCTGTGGATGTGAAGACCATTGAAGCCTTCATGCCTTTGATGATGCCCATTGAAGCCTTTGACCTTGGAACTTATGCATAAGGTAACATGGTCTTTGGCACCCTTATGTGTGGGGTCTTTAACGTCCTGTACAAATTGAAGAATTTAAGGGTAATGGACCAAGTATTTGCAAATAATCCCTGCATAAGATGATGGCCCTCGTCAAGCCCTTTTCGTTGATATGTGGAGTGTCTCCTAACTCCTCACAGTTGAAGAGATTTAATTTTTAAAGTTGTGAAGAAAAATTTAATTAATTAATTTCAGTCGACCAAACAAAAAGCAATTACTTTAATTAATTATTAATTTGTTATTTAGATGTCGGCATAGTCAATTAAAAATTGAAATTTGTGTATAAATAGAAGATCAAACATTTCATTTATTCGTCAATCAAGTCTCTCTTTGGTATTTCACAACTCTTGGAGAAAAGTGAGAAACTTTATGGAGAAGAAATTTTTGGGCATCTTTGAGGATTGAAGAGATTTACTAAAATTGGCATAACTTATCATAAGGAATCAGAATTACAAAATTCTTAGCTCGTTGGAAAGCTTGTTGTGGGGGTTATGTGATGACACATGAACTTTAGTAACCTCCTAAGGCCTAACCACCAAGACTACCATTCCAGCTTTGGAGGAGCGGTGAAAAACTTGAAAATTATACATCGCTTATTCAACATTACATAATTGACAAAGGAAAAAACACCTTGGAATGATCGGATTGATGTTTAATTCCTAGAAAGCCCAACTCTTTACAAATTCATCATGCTAACACATTTTATTACAACTGCCCCAAGGGTGTATGAACATGTGGTACAAAAATAAATTGGGCCTAGAAGGCCTGATGAACTTCTAAACTCTGATCATGAACAAGTAACCTTGTTCAAAATTTGTTGGCTCACTTGAAGTCCAACTATGTATGACTTAGCTGGTAACACTACCCTAACAACTCTATATTACAAAAGCTGGAAACCCTAGATAAAGTTATATCACAAAACACATGGGAGAGAAACACACAATAACACAATATAATATTATAAATAACTAGTGTGATTTTTACATAAGAGTTTACCTCCTCATTTATGGTTAGTCTTGGAGCAAATTATTTCCACTTATGAATGTGGGATGGATTTTCTTTACACAAAAAGCACAAAGACATACTAAGTCATAAATTACTTTTATTAGAGCATGTAAGCATTGTATCCTAACATCCCCTCTTAATGTAATGTCCTCTTCTAATTAAGCACCAAATCACCCGCTAACCTACTTAATTCCCATAGGTTCAAGCGGGTATTGCATAAGAGGGAATTGATTGAGGACATTTGGTACTTAGAACAGATCAGGACATTCATTCAATATTAAAGTCATCAGGCGGATAAAAGAAGTCTTATTTCTTTAGGGTTAAAAGTCAACATCAAATTAGAATTGCATGCATGCAAAAGTGAAGCATAAACCTTAAAAGTGACATGCATACCCTAAAAGCGCATGATGCTCTATTTAAGAAGGGTTATTGGACTAAAGGAGCTATCTATTATTATTATTGTTGATTTGGAGCTTTTGAGCAACAGCACAGCGTGCAGCCGCGGCAGTTGGGGTTGAAGACGACGTCTTCAGCTAATGAGGGTTCGGCAGTGCAACTATCTGCCCTAGTCCCTTTCAGGATAGACCATCCAGGTTTATCAACAACATTCATCGTATTCATCCATATCCGGTGATTCAGTATCCACTGGAAGATTATTTGCAAGTTCATGTGTGCAACTGGGGATTTAGCTGTAAAATCCCAAGGCATTCACTGGGTCTCTGAATCCTAGTCTATCTTCTGCATGTCAGCTTCATCTTCATTAGCAGGGTCACTCTACTGCCTTGAGTGACTATTAGCCATCAATTTTCTCATCCAGAGCAGTTATCAGCAGATCCGGGAGGCTGAGGGCGTGAGCACCAGACTGGTAAACCAATTCGCTAGGGCTCTTGGAGAGCTCAGAATCCCTGCATGCTCTGATCATTCTCTCTGACATGGGAAGATCTACATCCCGACAAATTCTCAGCCCCATTAGGCACCTCCTTCACTAAAAACGTCACCTTTAGCTGAGGAGAGGATTTCGTGCTATCAGGCAGTAACACCGGGAAGGAAGCATCATTACTTCACAAGTCCAGCTCTATATGCATGCATCTTATCTATGGAGTATCATCAGCTTGATTATAAGTGGTAAGTGTTCACCTTCTTCCTGTAAATCTTTGCCCTAGTTCAGCTATAATTTAGGGCCATTAGCCCGACACCTTGCATGCAAATTTTTATTCAGTATTCTTGCACATTTTGAGAGTACAAGTAAGCCCTAGAATAGTGAAAATAGTAGAATGTCAGTATTTGGGATATTACAATGAGAAAATAGTAGAATATTAGTATTTGGGATATTACACTTAATGTGTAGAGTACTAAAATCCAAACTAATTGAAACTATACACACAATTACTAAAAACAAAATATTAGACGTAATCAAAACCAAACATTCTTCAGAAACTTCTTTTTTGAAAACATTTTGTATACCAGAGAGAGCTCCATCCAACTGCCATGGAACCCTCGTAAAGGTATAGCTCCCAAGTTGAATTCTAGAGTTCCCGAATTCCACCTCCTTGAACTGTTGAATTAACAATCTCCCGAAATATTAAAGGACCATCCATGTTGAGCTACATCCATAATGCTCCATCAAGTTGACTCCTCACCCTAATAAGGGTATAATTCCCAAGACTCTCAAACTCCCAGACTATCTAATTAACAATCCATGTCAACCTTTATCTACATTAGATCCCTTCCTTTATTTTAAGGAGTTGAATTGTAGATCACAACAATTCAACTCCTTAAAATGTGTAAAAACTTAAAATCCCTTTCTTTAGTGAGGTCATCACCACTGTCAACATTTGGTGGATATTCAACAATGGTTGTAGTAGCTACATGTGGTTTGTCTTTGACTTTTCCCTCAAGCACATCATTGGCTCAAAATCCACATTTCTAGGCTATGTGACGCATTTTCTTCCAATAATAGCATTTCATCCCCCCTTTCTCTTTAGTTGATCTGCTCCAATTGTACTCTTAGGTTGAGGAGCATCTTCTATATCACCTATAACAGTTCTCTTTTCTTCAACTAAGAGTGCAATCATGCCTTCCAAAGTTTGTGAACACATTTGACTAAGACTAAAAATAACATTGGTGTATTTAGAAGGCAAATTGTTTAAAACGATGGCTTAATTGACATCCTCTTCCTCCACCATAGCTTTCATTTCCGCTAGTTGTCTAAATGCATATTGACTTCTATCAACCCAATGTTTAGATCTACCTTCTCTGAAACTAGAAAAAAACTAAGCTTGATTGTGGCATGTATCCATGCAGTAAGAAGAAATGCTAAGAAGGAATTCTAAGACATTCAAGAGTGATGACCAATCAAAGAGTTAAAGCTCCCTTGGATTTCAATGGTTGTTATATTGACAACATGACTCCTTCCCTTCATAACTCCGTAAACATGAAAGGTGACTCAACAATTCAACTCCTACAATACTGCAGGGTGACTCCTTGATGAAATTTTGTGAGAATCTATTCTTTCTAACAAGCCTTTCTCTAGATCATCATTCAATGCAAGAGAAGAGCATATTTAACTTTTCAAGAAAAAAACTAGATCTATAATCTACATGACTAGTCTTAGGCTTGCTTCTATTGCAATACCATATTAAAAAATTAGAAACACTAGATAGAGTTACATCACAAAACACATGAAAGAGATCACAATAACACAATATGATATATGAATACTAGTGTGACTTTTACAAAAGAGTTCACCTCCTTATGTATGGTTACTCATGGAACAAATCATTTCCTCTTATGAATGTGAGATAGATTTTGAAGAAAAATGACATCAATATGAAAACTTCTCATTCACACATTCTGTCAAAGACTTGAACATCTAGGGTTTTAATTAAAATTTTACTTATAAATTTAAAAATTAAAAGCACCACTCCAAGATCTTGAAAACTGAAGTATCAATCAAACACATGAAACACAAAAAAAATTGGTCAAAAGACCGAGCAAAACCCCAACCCCAGGGAAAACCCTAAGAAGAAGATTTTTCATTAAGCAGAGCAAAATTACTGAAATTTATTTTGAAACCCTCACAGGCAAAAATTTCACAAATCTAAAACAGTAGCAAAATAACTCAGAAAACATAATTTATCTCGAAATATGTGCCAACCTTGAAAATTTGTGCCAAAAAACTGTTGTACAACCTGTTGTACGAACTGAACAGTACTGTACTTTTCTACCTCAACTTTTAAGCGTTTTTCTGCCGCAATTAATGTTGTACGGTCTACATTTAATGCACTATCAATTTCTCGGGATTCAAGCCAGTTGCATATGGATTCGAGCCCACACGTGTGGTTGTCATAAATGTTGTTGTACGGCTACTACGAGATGCCTAGGGATGCATGATGCTTCTCTCTCTTGCAAAGTGTGCCCTTCTTCTCTTGGGAACTCTTCTTGGTCTTCAATCTTCTTCTTCTTCTCTTGATGGTATGTCAAATCAATGTCCCTTCTCTTTATTTATACTTTGTCGTTTTGCAACTAACTCCTAACTACCCAATCTAGGGTGGATATTTAGTTACAAGATCAAGAATCTAAAACGCATACACTCACTTCTAATAATTAAAACATTTAATTATTCACTTAAGTGAAACCCACTTTATAAAGTACAAAACATCATAACTTTAATTTATATAAAAGTCACTTTTTACATAAATGTACAAGGAACAAAGACTTCAAGTCCCCTGCATCACACCCACACCAAAGACATGAGGGAGGACCTTCAGAGTTATCTTTTCAACACTCCCTCGTAACGAGGGAGATCCTTCCAGCATCATCTGAATCTCCATCTCTGACTTCTGGAACAACTCCGTCCTACTCTGGAAAGTCTCTCCGAGACAAATGCCCACCACTAAAAATGAAACTCTGACTCTTGAGATTTTTCTTGAACCTCGTCAACCTGCTCATCACCATCACCACTAGACTAGCTGAGTCTCCTGCCAGTACTCTGGAGAGAACCACTCTCCTCATCAGAAACATTCACATCAAATGCAACTCTCGCCTCATTCTTTGACTCTGACAACCACCCACCTGCTCCTGGATATACATGCCCTCTCAAAACATAGAGCCTGTCCCTGCGATCACCAATCAAAGTGACAGTACCAGCAGGCTAATCTCTCCAATACAAGAAAGCATGACCAAATCTCTCCATCATCCCATAACCTTCATCCTCAAAGGATGACACTTAGATTTTGCTAACTCTCATCCTAGGAACAAAGAGCACTCCGCATATCTCCAAGACCTCATCAAAGTCTAGATGGAACCTGACTGTTCCAACTCCTCGGATGGCTACTCGCGAACTGTCAATATCTCTCTGAATATAGTGTCCTGGGCCCAACTCAGTGATAATCAGAAAGGCACCGTAGACTCCAGTCATGTGTCTAGTTGCCTCACTGTCAACAACCCAGACATGCTAAAAACCAGAGCTCCATATACTGGAATAAATAGATCCAAGAGAAAACTCTTGATCAAACTTTGTTGCATAGTCTTCTACTGCTGCAGACGTTGCCATGTCTCTCTCTATCTTCCCTTCTTCTCAGGACATTCAGGGGTATAATGTCCCATCTGACCACACTGAAAACTTCTGACCTGACTTATTGCTTTCTTCTTTTTGTTAGCTTTTCTTGCAAGCGCCACGTTCTGCTCCACTTCTTTACTAACTTGACTCTTTTGACATCTTTGTGGTTCACGTTGTGGCGCCATTTATTGTAGCACTGTGTAAAAGCCAACAAGTGAGATTTAGCAGTTATAGCATCATTACCATTAAAAGATGGAACCTTTTCAATGGCTTTATCCAGAATGTTATGAGGTTGCCCAGTTACACCGAAATAATCTAGAGGTTGAAAAGAGTACCCATGGTACTAGGTGGATTACTTTATTGAGAATTATCAACAATTAAAAAGTGAATGTCCAAGATTGACTCAGATGAGAGATCTTCAAGGATCTTACGAAAAGCTAGCTTGCTTTTCCTCCTCTGGTAAACATGTTCAAATTCAGGAATGAAATGAAGCAAGCCTCCAGAGTTTCTTCTTGTAGACCGCCTTGGTAAAGTTAAGGGTAGTGGAGTCGCCAGATGATCTTAGTAAGTTTATTGAATTTACAACATTCATCAAACAAAACGAAAAAACAAGGAAAACTCAAAGGTCGTATTCCGGGAATAGAAAAATTTATCCCTGGCAACGGCGCCAAAATGTTGCTTCCTAATTCGCACCTCAGGTCATGTGGCAGAAATCTTCAAGCCACTGGGTGCGACCTTGGGGGCAACCTCGAGCCAAGTATTGTCACCTGATACTCTGCTCCTTCATCTAGGCCAACTCCTAGC